>JBAMBK010002160.1:0-30809 GCA_037043435.1 Drosophila suboccidentalis | reverse complement strand
ATTTTTTTCTAAAATTATGATTTATAGGGAATTTTAAAAGGTTTCTTTGGTGCAGACCAAACACACATTATAACATATTCAAAAGAAATATGATATTGCTGATGTATCGCTGGGCGGGGCTGGAAACATGTCAGTTAATGTGGGTGTTGAATTTTGATTACACTTTTAAGATACTTAGGCTTTTATTTAGTGAAAAATAGTTTATTAAATTTTAATGAAATTTATACCCTAGTTTAATTGCTTTCTAATTCGTTCTTGAATTAATTTAATTAAATTCATTAAAGTTTGATTAGAAAAACTATGAAGTTATTTTAAAAGCAAGATGCAAAATGAATTTCCTGGTAAATGACCTCGCCCAACAACAACAAAAGTGGGCGATGAACATAAATTTGAAAATTGAAAGCTTAAATGCAGCAAAAAACTGACACAAGGGACCTTAAATAAGAGAGTCTGGTACATGCATAACGGGCAAAATTTAAATGGTGCAAAATTGGTTGGCGTAAGATTAAAGCACGCCACACAAATACTTATACATATGTATACTACATACACAAGCAATTTGAGTGGGTGAGTGGGGGTGAGTTTGGGTTTGGGGTTAAATGCCATAAATAACAACGCAGCAGCAGCAGGAAAAGAAGAAGCAGCGACAGCAGCCAATACATAAAAGCCAAAAGTACATTATGTGCAAATAACAGCAGCATAGCCGGCCGGAATATGTACATATACACAAATACATGCACATGCACACACACACATACACACACATATATACACATACAGTAAAAACAACAACAACAATGGCTGCCCACACAAAAAGTAAAGCTTAGCATAAAACAGAAGCTCGCGCGCTTTTGTGAGAGAGTGAGAGAGAAAGACGGGGAGAGATAGTGAGCGCAGCAGCATGCTGAGAGCAAACATACACTGAGACTGAGGCAGCGCCGACGTCAAAAAAGGCCAAAGAGCGTCGCATGCGGCGAGAGCGAAAATCGATAATATCAAGGGCAGACAATGTGTTGGGCGGCAGGCAAGGCGACCACTGGAATGGGGTGGATGGGGTTTTGTGGTGCTGTGGATGTGCATGTGGATGTGAATGTAAGTGTGCGAGCAGCAACAACAATAAAAATGAAAACAAGACAAAAAAAAATAATAACATCGACAAAGTCGTTGCCAACAACGACGACGTCAACTTTATGCGCACGTGAGGCGGCTACTGCTGCTGCTGCTGCTTCTTCTTCTTCAGTTTTGTTGTTATACCCGTTACTTGTAAATTACAAGGGTATATTGTATTCTATGAGAAGGTGGTATAAAGAATACTTTATTAGAATCAACAATCGAATCGATATAGACAAGTTTTTCGGTCTCTATGAACAAATAGATTTCAGATAAGTTAAGAATTGGGAGCACTATGTTTGATATGTATAATTTAAATTTCGAACCAATTTTAAAGCTAGATACAAGGTTTGATGTGATCCGAAAATTCAACGCGATCGGAAAGAAAAAGGGTCAAATACTGCAATAGGGTATCTCATAGTCGAGTACTGTTGTGTGAAGCTTTCTTATTTGATTTTTTATTTTTCTTACTGCTGCTGACGTCGCTGTAAGCAGCAACCCTCATAGGCAGCCGCATTGTGAAAGTTTCAGTGTATGTGTGTGTGTGTGTGAGTGTTGAGGCAGCGGCAGTAAAACGAAATGAGAAAGCATGAAAAATAATCATGCACCTACTCTTCCCCTTCTCCCCCCTCTTCGTTTCCCCCTATACCACCCCTGTACCCACCCGCTGCTATCCCTAGAAATTCTACTGCTGACTGGCAGCAACTTTTGGGGCGGTGCCTGGCAAAAATATTGTAACTGGAGAGAAATTGTCTTTAATATATGTATACACACACTCACACACACACACACGCACACAATTATATGGTATACATACATACAACCCTTAGGGGTTTGAGAGCAGGGGGGAAGGGGGATTGCACTGTTATATGCCTTAGGTTTTGAGCAAAGCAAAAGGAGCCGCTCCTGTTTCCAAGTTACTTTTTTGTATTTATATTTTCGACTCGACTGCCATTTAATTTTTGGGATGTTTGCTACGACAGAGAGAGAGAGAGACAGAGATTGGGGGAAGGAGGACTGGGATATTGGCAGGATATCGTTTGGCAACAGCGCGTGGTATAATTTAATGTGTGGAGTAATAGAAATGGCGTCTGCATTTAAATTTCACAGCAAGGACGAAACTGGAAGTGACTGACTGGGGCGTCGACGCCTTAAGTTGTGCCATGGATCGGGGGATAACATTGGGAGTTGGGGGTTAAGTTGCTTTTTTGTTTTATTGACTTTTTGTTGCTGCTGTTGTCGCTTCAACTTTTTTGCTTTTGCTTGCTCGCATTAAATTAATGTGAATTGTCAAATGTTAGATATAATTTCAGGGAACGTGAATCGAGTTGGGGTAGTAATTTAAGGGGGTGGAGATGGGGTTTTGTAATGTGAAACTGTTGGCAACAACAGGGCGTGGCATTTCGCTTTCAAGACCTTCAATAAATTCAATTTAAAGCAAGCTTAAAGCTTACGCAACGATTTAAGCAATCTAAGGCTTTTCCTTAATTGGAGTCTAGTCATTAGACAATTGCATTATATTTTTATAGAGAAAAGTTTTTTAGGATAGGAAACTGGAGAATACTTTTACATCTTCAAAGTAAATCAAGCAGCTTTACTTTCCTTAGTATCGATATTGTTCTTGTTAGACAATTCGTTCGATATATAGTAGATTCATGTATGAGCAGAATATTTTTATTTTTCTGTTGAGGAGTTAAAAAAGCAAAATATATTCCAGAGAAATGTTTTATAGCATGGAAAATGGAGATATTTCTACATATTTAATAGTAAATTGAGCAATTTTAAAAGTCTAACAAATACTTACGCAAAAATTAATATTTTAAAAATGTTTAATTTAAAGAATTTTTTTAAAATATATTTCGAAACTAAGTTAAAAGTATTCAAATATATTTAAAAAAAAAAATACTATTTCCTTTGAATCGAAATACATTATAGAAAAGTTCTTTAAATTAAACATTTTTAACACAGGATTAATTTTTTGTAAATATTTGTTAGACGTTTAATATTTCCCAATGCTTTATTTAAGAAATTTAAACCATATTACATACAATACAGAGTATTCAGTTCTTAGCAATATCTAGACACCGTCGAATAAAGAATCGATTTCAAATAGCAGATAAGCTGCCACAAGCTAAGCTTATCTTATTTAAAAAATATCTAAATGTAATCTATTTGAAATTTTCTACAAACTCAAAACTAAACAACAAACTCGTGCAATCAGTTTAAATACCGTTATTAGCCATCGGCCTAGTGCACCCAATAGGCCCATTTCAGTTGATCACAATAATAATCACAAGTTTCCAAAAACGTGCAAGTGTGTACACACTCTAATAAAATAACTTTGTCGTGTTTTAACTTTTGACTTTAAGCTTTAGGCAATGTCAACGACTTTATCAGTAATTTGCTTAACAGTTTCAAACTATAAGGGTATTTTCAGAAATGTTTAATTAGCTGAAAACTTTTGGCTTGACACACATCACAAAGAAACAACAAGAAGTCTAATTAGATAAAGCACAGATCAAGATGTACAATAACAAAATCTGCAATATTAAAGCAACCAACTTAAATTAAGGCGTAAAGCTTTTTGGGACACGAGAAGGCAAAATAAATGGGAGTGGCGCCAGTTTATCTTCATTCGCAATGAATGAAATTATTGACGTTAGGAAAGAGCAAAAGAGAGAGGGAGAGAGATAGACAGCAAGCTGCCTAGCTTTTTTGAGCTGTGAAGTTTGGCAACGTTGCACGTAAAGAATACCAAAGTAAAAACGGGCACAACACAAAAAAAAAACTAGTTACAGAGCACACACAAACACACACTCATACAACGACTGAGCTGACTTCTTCTGTCTGTGCCATGCCACCCACTGACCTGGCACGTTCTCTCCCTTCTCCCCTCTCCCTTCTGCCGCTCCTCTTGCCTTGTTTCTTACCGCTCTGTTGGTGCGTTGTTGCCACATTATTTTATCAGGAATGTTATCAAAATGTGCGTTGCCAGCTGCGGCCCCAAGTGACATGGGGGCGAAAAGGAGAAAGAGAGTCAAAGAAGCGCCATCATACACAGCGAATGAGGTCGACAGCGGAGGCAGCTGCTGGCGGGCAAAGCGACAGTAAAGAAACAAGAAGAAGAAGACGAAGAAATAGCAGAAGCAGAAGGAAAAAAGTTGAAAATGAAAATAATGCAGCAGAGAATCAAAAGCAGAAGCAAAGCGCGACCAGAGAGCGAGAGTGTTGTGTGGGAGGCAGCAAGGATAGTGGATAGTGGATAGAGGACAGAGTGTAAGTGTGTGTGTGTGGGAATGGGCAAGACATACATATTTAGTGAGAGCGTTCAAAATCCAAAGCTTAGGCAGCAAACGCCTTGTGGGCGGCTTTACGATTAAGCTATGCTCCTTTCCATTCCATTCCTTTTCTCAACTCTGCTCCGCTCTGCCCTGCTCTCTCCTATCGCTCCTCTTTCCCTCATTCTTTTCTCTTCTCTGTTTTTATCGCTTTTTATTTTGTTTTGTCTACAAAAAAGTTGCACACTCTTCTCTCCGGGACATGGGAATTTTGCGCATGTACATCAAATACATAATAAATGAAATATGTATGTAGATGTATTCACACACACACACACATGTAGAGTGACAGACGCACGGTAAATTACCATCGATTTTCTGTTCTGTTGCCATGTATAAAACATTTAAATTGCTCGCAAGTGAGGAGGGAGGAGTGTGAGGAATTGCTAGCACGTTGCCAGTTCACATGCTGTTTATGTTTATGACCTTTTCTGCATTGCTCATATCAAAAAGTGTATCTGACAGATACACACATCTTCACGTATCTGACGTTAGTTATAATGATTACACGCTAGATTAGCCCAGGATTAAGCTTAGACAAGTAGCTGCCCAACTTTGTTGCCTTTGTATTCATCAGATACATTTTGTTTTGACTTTAGCATAACGTTTGTGTGTGAGGTCTTTGTCCAATTAGTGATTCCTTTTGTTACAGTTTCTTTGTGGTTTACAAATCAGACGAAATATGAAGAGGCCCTCAAAGTTAATAAGTTACAGATACTTTTGCAATGGGTCAGAGCATTTTAAATGTAAAACAGCATGACAAAAAAGAAAGCAGTTGAAATATAAAAAGTTTTTTTTCCTTTTCTAACGATATTTCCAAGAAATATATTAAGAAATATTCAAATTTATGAAGTCAGCATTTTCAGAATTATATTTAAAGTCGACTTTGAAGCACAATTATTAAAAGAACAAGAATAATTTGCTCGAAAAGCAGATAAAAAAGACGAAAAAATAATTTTCCAATTTTAAACCATTTCATATATATTCAATAATAATATTAAATGATTCCATCATAAAACTGACTTTAATAAATGACAAACCAGATGTGATGATAGATTTAGGAACTCACATCCTTAACCCTAAAAGTAACAGCTTGTCAAGCCGACAACCAAGAAAAAAACCAATTTCATCAACAATCTGATTACATATAATTTTCATCGTTTTTTATGCTTTTACCAATTTCAATAAACTGTTAAGCAAGAGAAAGAATAGAGAATAAATAAAGAATCTGCTTTACTGGCAGGTACCCTATAAAGTTACTAATATGTTACTGATAAAAATACGCAGTCGAAATACCAATAAAAATAAGACTCTCTAATAATAATAAGAATTGATTCAATTACGGTCAAACTTCCATAACTTGAACTTCTATAACTCGAATTTTCTCTAACTCGAACTTAATCGATTGGGAGTACTAAACTTAAAAAAATAATTCCATAAGTCAAAGTCTTCATAATTCTAACTTTTTCTTTGGATTATGGTGATTCGAGTTAGGGAAGTTCGACTATATATAAATCCTGATTATCTGTTTGGACGGTATACATTCTGAAACCTGAGAGAAAACTTTTATTCCCGGTTATGTAAAGCATAACAAATAAAAGGCTTCCAAAAGGGCAACAAAACAAGCGGCAATTTTAATTTTCTTTTATTTTGTACAACAACAACAACTCTTCATAGATGCCCTTTACATTTCGTTGACTGACAATGCCTCCAGTTTGGCTTGGCTCCGCTTTCAAGCACATGTCTATGCAATTTGAGCTTATTTTCTTACTTTTTATTTTGCCTAAGTTGGCAGCTGCTGCCGAAAAAGAAAAAGTAATTTTCAGCAAGGAAAAAAACTGGAACGTAACATTTGCTAAAAAAAAGTTTGAAATTGTATGCGCGATTTTGGCAGGTGTGATATATCAGATCTTATAGAGAGCGTGCGAAACTAACAGCTAAAAGATATATGTATGCATGTTGATCGATTTATATGTCAAGCCTTAAAGCTAATGCAGCAAACAGCGCGCGATTTGCGTGCGACTAAAGCAGCGTCAGCAGCAACAAAAATAGCGACAACAACAACAACCCAACTTGACCCCCATTGTAAATGGAATGGGCAATTGAATGGGACGTCATTGGTTGAGTAACTATGCCTGATTCGATTTTAAACGAAGCCCATTAAATGACGAATCAACAAGAAAAATGCACAAAGAGACACACTGCAGGGGTGAGAGAGAGACTGAGACAGCGAGAGAGAAAAAGAAGGGGATATGAAAATGTGCTAAGCTTAGCAAACACAATTTCTTGTGTGTGTAGGCTGTGTGTGTGTGGCGCTCGAAGTGAATGGCATTGATTGAAGCTGATTGAATGAATGAGTGACTAGCAATTATTTGAAACGCTCCAAGAATGGAATATTAAAAGTAAGATAGAATTTTACTTAAAAAATTGTATGTATCTCTTAATTTAAAAGTTACTTAAATACAGTATACACGTCAATTATTTTAGCTGATTCGTTACCTGTATAAATTTAAATGAATTCAAACTAATCTATTGTTTTATTCATCTTTCATTCAAATTGAGAGTGAAAATACCATTTGTACTGCAAGAAAATTGGCAACGTCGCAGTCTTAGACAGGCGCCTCCCATGGGCTAAATAACCGTTGATAAAGAAAGCACAAGGCAAAAACAAAGACCATAGACCAAATTGGATCTGTATCTGTGAGTATGTGTATGTGTGTGTGTTTGTTCCTTTCGTAAACAAAAAAAAGAGTTTTATGTGCGCACACATATCGTGTACTCATGTATGTATTCATGCCACGCCAAAGACACACAACACAGTGTGGCGTGTTCTATGAGTTCTTTGTTATGTTATGGACCGTTCAGAGCTTGTGCCCCAAACACAATGTTGCAGCAACTTTACGTAAACCTCATTTGATGTCTAGTCGCTGTTGCTATCTTCTTACCCCAACTCACACTCTCTTTTTCTCCACCTCTCTCTCTCTCTCTCTTTCTATAGCTTCTCACAGTCTACAGTCTGCACGCAGTTGGTATCTTTTTTTTTTGGTTTTTTTGGTGCTTCTCAGTTTTCTTTTCATTCTATTTTTTTAAGTTTACAGACAACACAAAATTACTTTTTGTGGCTTTGACTGATGCGCTCTCTATGTCTCTCTATCTCTCTCTCTCTTTCTCTTAAGCTGCCTCTATATCGGTTTGTCATACCGTTTATCTTTAACGCCGCTTTTGCTTTGTTTGTTTTGTACGTCGTTTAGCTTTTGCTTATTGCTTTTACTTATTACTTTTATTTGTTACTTCTTTTATAAAAAAACAATTGTTGTTGTATTTGTTGTTGTTATTCTTATGCTGCTTGCGAGTTCATTCAACTGTCAAAATACACACACACACACACACATAGAAAGTCACTCACGATGCGCATAGAAAATGAAATAAAATTTAAAGTATCTTTCAACAACAACGACATTGTATCTGCGTGTTTTTGGCTTTTTTAATAGCTTTGCTTTGATTTTTTTGATTTCTTCTCGTATTCCCAAAAACTTTTGCCCTTTTGCTTTTGTCTCTATTTTCGCTTTGCAGCTGCGTTTTCAGCTTTTCGTTTGCCGCCCCAAAACTACGTCCCGTTCTCCGCTCTCCGCTTTTAGCTTCTATTTCGTCTCCTCGTCCCTCTTCCATTAATCGCATCTAAATTTAGCGTTAAATTCTAAACAGACAACAAAATTTTGCAGCAGGCAAAGATTTCATGTATCCGCATCTGCATTCACTTTACCCCGCCTTCTACCCCGCCTCTCCATAGCTTTTGTAACAAGAATGCATTTGTGTAAAAGTTTTTCGTTGATTTTTATTCTTTGTGGCATCTATTTTTGTTCTTACGGCATTGTTTCTGGCTTGTGAGTTCACGCCAGACCTCCAAAATGCACTAAAGATACAGCGCAACTATTTTTGTATCTTATAGATACGTTACTCCAATATGCATACATATAGGTAAGAATAGATACAAGATTCTGTAGAATGAGATCTGTGGGCATATGGCGCACTTTTTTTGGGGCGTGTAAACATTGAGATACTTATCTGAATTTGTTGAATTGTGTAATGTGGTAACGAAAATATATGAAAAAAAATCAAAGTTAAGGCTAAATGCATTTTAGACAAATTTAAGAAATGAATCATTCAAATTCTTTATGAATACACAGATATTTCGATTGTGTTTTCACTATGATGTAAATTCCATAAGCTTTTGTAAGTAAATTAAATAAACATGACGAAAATGGTCATAAATCAGATTAACTAAAATCGAATTTAAGCTTTGAGCAAAATTTCAATTATCAAGCTTTAAACACTACAAAAACAACAAAAAATGCAGTGTACAAAAGTTTGCAACCAGGAAGACGAACAAGAAGAAGCAACGGTATTTTACATATACATACATTATCTGTATGTTTTGTATATATCTAACACTCGAAGTTTACTTGTTGTCGTTGTTTCTGTTACTGCTGCTGATGAGTCGCAGCAAATGCAACGAAGCGCGCAGAGACCGCAGCAGCACAAAAACAAAGCAACAAAACAGACAACAAACAACACACACACAGACAGAGAGAGAGAGAGAGAGAGAGACAGCGCAATTGCCGCAAGCACAAACACAAACACACCCACCACAAACTCACTCACACAAAGAGAGATAAGTAAACATAAAGAAGGAGACAGAATGGAGGCAGCAAGCGCAAAACAGAGCTGCTGCTGCTGCTGGCGCTGACTGAGGCCGTTGTCTGTTTTTCGTGTGTATCCAACGCTGCATCAGCAACAGCAACAACAACAAAACAGAGCAACTTATTTTTGTTTAGCTGCCACGTTTTTTCTGCTCTCTCTTTTGTTGTTTTTCGTTTTTAAGTTTTTCTTACTTCTTTTGCTTCTTTGGAGTTTGCTTTGTGCGCTTTTTTTTGTGGATTTCTCTTTCGGCATGGAATTTTGCAGCCGCAGCAGCAAAGCAAAACGATAAAACGGAAAGAGAAATGAATTGAATTGAAGTTTTTGTTATACGAATTGGTAAATGCGTGGGCCGACCAAATGCAGAAGTTAAAAGAGATGAGAAGAAATAAAATGGCAATGCATAGAAACAACAACAAACACAGCAAGCAAAACAACAATTGGCAAGCATTTTTAATTGACAACCGAATGCAGACGGCGGTCAAGCAACATAAATGGCCAATTGGCACGCATGTGTGTGCCTATCAGTATCTCAGTGTCTTTGGTACATGTGTACGTGCGTTGTAAGCAAGTCTAACTAGTTGCCATAATTGGTTGTCGGTCTAAGAGTTCCTTTTTTTTTATTTTGTTTTATTTACTTGTATTTCGCTATTTGTTACTTGGTTTACTTTGGTTTTTTAATTGGATTTGGTTGTATGACTGACAGCGTAACAGAACTTCTTGATCAAACATGTTGCAAGCATGTTTACCTTAACTGCAACAATGTTGTCGCAACATTGTTGAGTAATCCAATCGCAACACCAATTTATCAAGGCCTCTTTTGATCAAACATGTTCACCTTAAATGCATCTAATCAAATATGGTCACACTGCAAGAATGTTAAGCTATTACCCGCACCACTTTACTCCTCCTCCTCCTTAACGACCATTCATCAAGGTCTTTCTTGCCAACCCACTTCCGCCCATTATTTTGTTCTTTTTATCACTCATAACCACAAAAAATATGAAGAGACTCATTTCCGCTCAATTTTATCGAGAGATCACGACCACAAACATATACAAATGTAAAATACTATCTGCATAGGCAATGCAAAAAAAAATATATAAACCGCTTGCTGATACATACGTCACAACATACTAAAGAAACACAATAACAATAAAGAGAGCGTACACGCTCTATACAGGGTGGTACTCACATTTCACGCCGCCCTCGCTCGATCAACACTCGCTTCTTCTGTCGTTCGCTCTTCTTCTAAATTTTTGTTTCTTGATTAAAGTCTTTAGTACTTATTCCATTCGTTGTTACTGTTGTTTCTGCATTTCGTGTGACATTTTCGGCGGGCCACACAACGCCTTGTTGTTGTTCTCGGTGTTGCGAAGACAGAAAAACATGCAAAATACGATTTGACGAAACCTCAGATTGTTTTGTTGTTTGTTTGCTCACACCTTGAACTATAATTATTATATACTTCGTTGTTGTTGTTGTTGCTTTGCTATGTGATTACGATTTAGCCTGCGCTGCAAAAATACAAATTATTTTAATACTCTTTGCACATTTTGCTCATTTTTTCTTTGCTGAAATTACACTTTTTTTCAGCTGCTACTTTTTGTACGCACTCACACAAACACAAATACATACACACAAACACACGGACACGCACTCACGTACACACACGACGACGACAACGGCGGCAACCGCTTCTTCTTCTTCTCTTTCTTGCACTTATTGAACAACAGACGAGGCAGCCTCTTATTGCTCTTCTTCTTGCTGCATTTATTTTATCGAACTTTTTATTATTCGTATTTCAATTTGTTGTAAATTTCATTTCGAGCTCGAAACACAGACACACGCATACACAGACAAATAAACACAACACACACAAACGTGCCGACTCCGAATATTTTACTTTTCTTTAAGCCATTTTCGTCGTCACATTTACAGTGAGAAGCACAAGCAATTTAGATGTTTGACTTCTCTTTCACTCGGCTATGCACGACGATGGGCACTGATTTGCTGACTCGCTCTATCGCGTGCGCTGCATACAAACACTCACGTAATTGAACTTATGTATTATGCTTATTAAAGCATTTGCCTGCCATTCCGCACGTACCTCATGTGTGTCAAACTCACTGCACTTGTGTCGTGAATGCAATTTATTGCATATTTCAGAACAAGTTACATATGTATTGTATAATTAAGTATTTCTTCTCAGCCAAGTTAAATACACACACACGCGCAGCGGCAGCACACGTCCGTACCGTTCAAGCGAGAGCGAGAAACAAAACACGAAAGAAAATGTGAAAAGAGAGACCATTAAAAATGTGACCCTACACTTACAATGGAAAATTCACCAAAAATCATTCAGAAATATACCAATTTGCTGTTTAACATGAAAAAAAATCATATTTCAATTAAAATTAGAAATTAACACGTATTTAAATACATTCCAATATTTTTTTCTTCATTTTAATTTGCTCTTTGGGCACATTTATTTAAAATAAACACATTTAAGTGTCATATCACTCAGCTTTTGAAGCGATGCTTGAGTGTTTTTTCAAAACGGTCGTGTACAATTTATTTAGTTTTTTAATAAATTTAAATTAATTCAATAATAATATTTCAAGAGCAATTCAAAAAACAAAGAATATTATAAATTTTCTAAAATCATGAAGTTCATTCTAAAATTGGGTAAAGGCACGTCAGCCTTTGCGAGTTGAAGAAATTTAAAAAATTCTAAAGAACAAAATTATAAAATCGCAAAATATATAACAAAACTCCTGTGAAAGTTTAAAAGCGCTAGCTTCAATATTTCTTAAAAAAAAAAACAATGCTCACTTTTAACATTTTTTTTCAAATTGTTAAAAGTGGTAAAATCCTACCGTTGCCAAGGCTGCCACCTTTTATTTTGTGTGTGCCAAACCACTAAGCAAATAACCTATAGAGAACCCATCCTATACAACTTAAATGTCACAGCAAAAAAGGCTTGCGAAGCGTCCACAGCGAAGTGTTACCGATCTGGCAATATTGTTCGAGTGAAATTTATAAAAATTAAGGGTGTTGTTTTGAATAAAATAATGTGGGTTAAAAGTTTTAAGGGTAGAGGGTATATCATATTTCACATGTTTAAGTTTCGCAAGCAACGGCCTCAAAAATAAAATCGCTTCTTTTATAAATTCCACTATAACAATATTGCCAGATCGGTAACACTTCGCTGTGGACGCTTCGCAAGCATTTTTTCTGTGACATTTCAGTTGTATAGGATGGGTTCTCTATAGGTTATTTGCTTAGTGGCCAAACTTGGCCAAGGCTGCCACCTTTATTTTTACATTACATTAAATATTTCATTTCTAAGCACTTTTTTAATTAAACAATAAAATATATATAATGAGCCGTTTGAAAATTCAAATTTCAAAATTAGAGAAAATTGTAAAAATAGAGGATATTTTTTTTTTTTGAGAACAAAAATTCAAAAATTTACTATCGTTTTATTGGGGAACCAAAACCTTGTGGCTGATTTGAGAAATACGCTTCGCCAAGTAAATTACTAGTGTGGCAGCACTGGCCAGTACATTAACCGAACGCATTTTAAAAGTGAATTTCTATTTAGCAATAATTTGGCAATAAAATATAATGTAATGAAACCAAAAAAATTCTAAATTAAATAAAATGGAGCAGGACGTTGTAATGAATGTTGGCTGCTAGTAAGCCTTTGGGAAGTTGGTAAAAATTAATTATAAATCAAAAATTATAAATTCGACAAAAATGTAACAAAAATGATTCTTTTTAAAAAAAAGAACTAAGTCTGACTATCGACCTTTTCTGTAGTTTCATGGCTGCCACCGTGTTTTGGGAGCCAAGGTTGCCACACAGTTGCTCGATTGTCTCGTAATGCATTTTTTATTAGAGGTGGCAAACTCCCCGATGTTTGCTGAACACATAGAATTTACGACTTTAAAATCTGTAAATCTCATCTGTAAATGGTATTGTACTGAAGATTTTGAAATTCTTTCTTTCCCATATTTTAGAGGGTCGTAATTAATTATCAGGATTGTTTATTTTCGTTGTATATAAAGCATTCGATACTTGACTATCAAGCATCGATGATTCACATGTTTTAGTTCAATTTACTGAATAAGTTTATTCGTTCATTTTAATGACACGTTCATTTGAACTTTTTCAGAACTAAACGACCCAAACTCTACTAAACTTTAGTGTGTGTTGATTTTTAGCGGCGAGTGGTGCATGTGTTCCGCGAGCAGTTGAGTAAAATAAATAAATAATTGGCACTCAGAAAAAGAGCAACTTATGTCAGCAAGATACCGATTAAATAAACGACGCGATGCGCAGTCCAGACGTTTTACTTAATTGTACTTTTCCAAAATATTGATAATCGTGCGGCAGATTTTGTGATGCGCACAGAGCACAAATAAATTTGAGCAAAAAGAAAAACGGCCAAAAAAGAAGGTGCAAATGAAAATCAAAGAAAAGAAATCGAATATGCAAGTGAAAATTTTAAATAGTTGTTAATATATAATCAAGTATATGCGCACCACACAAATGAATATTTCTGTTCTGATGTTGCTTAAGTGTTTGTGAGTGTGCATGTGTGTGTGTGCGTGCGTGCCTCTGTTCGTGTGCCAAACAAAAAAGGGCGTCACAGTTGAAATTTTATGCAGCTAAAAGCAAATCAACACTAAAAAAAACCCAGACCACAACGGAGACCAAAGGTGAGTGCGTGTCGAATATTGTTTATAGTTGCTTTACTTTTTATTTTAAATACATATATGTATATGTATAGGCAAAAACAACCACACCTACTCATACACACACACGCAATACGCTTCGTGCCTTGTACGCACACGTTTGCGTTAGTGTGTGTATTGGTTTAGTTTTAATATCCGCTGCGCTTTTTATTGTTGCCAGATCTCTCTCCTCTCATGTTTCCATTCTCTGTTCGCTCGAGAGCAATGGGCCACAATTACAGTTAATAACAACTTCAATTTAATTCATCACAATAGAGAAATGCAACAGTCCGTGGGCATCGTCAGATTGGACAATCGCCAGCTCTCATCCCATATAATCAATTCAATTAGCTGCACTTGCTCTCTCCAATACATACATATCTATGTACCATGTGTGTGTGTGAAGCTGACTGCTATACGTCTTTAGTTTGCTTTCTTTTGATTACTCTTGCGTTGTTGTTGTTGTTGTTGTTGTTCTTGGAGCCAGGCACCGTTTTATCTACAACTACAAGAATAACAACAACAACTACAACAGCAATAGTAATAAAAGTAGCAATATCACGTTATGTCTGCAATTGAATTAAATTCAACAAAAAAGCAAGTGAAAAGAATTATTTATTGTTGTTGTTGTCGCTAGTCGCTGCTGCTATTTCTGGTCAATGCCTGAGCATCACATTTTTTTTTATTTAATTTATACACACACACACACACATACATATATGTATGTTTGTTTGCTCTTCTGCCCTCTTCAACTAATCCGAAAATTTGCTGCTCTTCGTTCTGACAACTGATGAAATTATTTATGATGCTCCTACCTTTTCCCCCTGCCTTCCCTCCTCCGCTCAGCTATAAGACTATTCTTATGTTATTCTTGCTGTTGTTGTTCTTGGCGGCCATTAGCATTTAAATGTGTATGTTTGTACACACATACATTCTCATAAATATTCGCATATGCCAAAGATATTTCATTGAACAAGTAAACGACTAAGCAAAATATGTTTTATGTTATATACTTTTATTCGCTGACATTTATTCGATTATTTAATTCAGCAACGGGAATCTTTTGGTTGCTAAGGGGCCCAACTAACCAATAGTTAAGGTTAGCACAAGTGAGAATTACGTAGATAAAGCCAATTAGAAATATTTATAGACTATTTGGGTTCATATTATCGACAATGTTTTAAATTTAGTATTAAATGTACATGTTTATGTTTTACACATTATATGGTTACTGTATAATAAACCATAAAATGCATTTAATTTTATAAAAAAAGTAGTAGCAAAATTAGAAACATATGTCATGCTTTTGATATTACTCCATGTGGGTTCTTAGTATTTGAAAACCACAAAGGCTTTCACAATAAAGCTTATTCATGAAAATATTTTGTGTTAAATAGGACATTCAAATACAATTTGTAATATAAGGTAATTTCTAATCCTTCATTTAATTATTCATTGCCTCATTCGTATTTCTAGTAAAATTGTATGCAAAAAGTTGAAGCTTATCGGTTAAACCCAAAATGGATTTGAAGAAACAATTAATTAGACGTTATCAAAGTGATTAGCGCCTTATCCAATATGGCTTGAATTTATGACTGGTCAGTGTTTAGTTAAAACCACCAGAGAATGCCCAAAGAAATCTAATCGACAATGCTACGAGCGCTTATCTCATAAATAGCAGTAACAGGAACTATTAAAAAAAATAAACCAAAAAAATAAATAATCCAGGAATGAATTTGACTAATAGTGTAATTAATGCCAAGTTCGAGATATTTTAGTTAATTCTAACTAACATCAAAACTGTTTAACAGCGTTACCAAAGGAATCATAAAACCTAAAAAAAATACGCACATGAAACTGAAAAACCATAACATGAAATTTCATCGGACTTTGTTGCTCTGTTGCTAGGTCGCCTTTTTGTTGCTGTTGTTGTTGCTGTTGTTTTTATTGGAAATTGGGCAGCACGTGTACGCTTTTCTATTCTCTCTGTCCCACTCATTTTCCCCATTTATTTGCTTTTTGGGCACACGCCCAACAACAACGCAAAACACAACTGAAAAACAAACGCAAATAAACAAATGAAAATGGCAAAATGAAAACAACAAACGCAAAATATTCGAGAGAGCGCAAAAACAAGAAACAAACAAGCAAAAACACCAACCAAAAAAAAAAAAACCTAAATTAAATTAAACTAATTAAATATGCAAATATTTGCGTGATATTTGGTGCTTTGTTTGGTTTTATGCTCCGATTATATTGCATAATACACGATACTCGACCGATATATGGAAATAAGCCTTCTTCCCTGCTAAATGGGCTGGGCTCTTGACTCATGTCGAAAATTAAGCTCAATCTGAGGGCGTATCCCATAAATAATTCGCTAAGCTTAATTAAATGTCGCAATGTTTGTGATTAAATTGATTGACATTTCGTTCAGCGGATTATTAACAATGTTTGCACTTAAGATTTCAAACCTATACGGGTTTGCCTCAACTTATAAAAGCGAATGCCAAGTATAATGTATTATTTGAAATTATCTGGCATTTATTGATGTACAAAAACACAGGGGTTGCCTTTATGTGGGTCTCACTGTATGCCCGTATTGTGACGAATTTGTAAATAGTTAAAGAATGACATCAACATTATATAGCGTTACAAATTAATGCTCTACAAAATTGATGAAACCCCAATTTGTAATAATTAACACAACTATTTAAAAAATTTAATATTAAAAAAAGATTTATTTAATTTTCAATTACAAATGATTTAACTGCAATTTTGTTTATCTGATGTTTATAATGAAAAGCTTGATAAAAATAGTTAATAATTATTAAAATTAGTCACAGAAACGCTAATTTGACTTATCGATAGTTGTAAATTGCTGTGTTTAGTGTTGTGAAGCGATACACAATAGTAGTTAATTGATAGATTAAAAAGTGAAAGAGAGAATTATTTCTGTCGAGAGCATTATCAACAGATCAAAAGTTTTTGTAGCAATGCAAAAATTACTTGAGCAAATAAATAATTTCCATTGAAAGCCGCTTATTGGATTATTTATTTTCTTCGTGCATTAATTTGCTACAATTTAACAGACTCGAGAAATGACTCAATTCACAGGGCAATAGGTATTCCATTTCAAGTAGTAAAATGTAGGAATACATATGCATATGTGTATGTGTATGTATGTGATCCCATCTTAATTGCTGTTTGAAACTTTGTCTACGTTATTCTGACTCATCCACACAGAGAACTCGCACACAGCAACAATAGGCAATTTGTGGCAACAACGTGTGGAATGACCAAAAACTGATACTGACCTTAAAGCAACAACAGAAACAACGACAACATCAATAGAGTGTCCCCACTCAACTTTAACAACTTCCGTTGCTCATTTATGCACTCAAATAAATTACATAAATTTATAAAAAAAATGTTAAACTGTTTGTAAAACACACAGCAACAACTACAACAACAAGTGAAAACACTTTCACCTTTTGCAATACTCAAAGGGGTCACTTCTGTGGTCTGACGCAACTCAAGTTGATTGAAAGGAGGGGAAGCGGTCTTGTCTGCTTGTCAATCAATAATTTAAGTTTTAATCAAAACAGAAATGTATAAATTAGAGGAGTGACCGACAAGGAAATACGCTGTATAAGCGACTTTGAGATAGATAAGTATTCTTCCAAGTAAGCATAAGCTAAAGATTCCTGAATCAAATTTACTTAACTTAAGTTACTCTGTAAAGAACTACTACTCACTACTTTAGAATGTTCTTTCTCATTTTCAATAACAAAAGGGTATTCAAATTCAAAACGTACAAAGCTTTTTATGCAAATTTAACAGATTTTCTTCATCATAAATGACATCTGGAAAGGGTAATAAATAGCTTTTGACATGGCAAACTACACAAACAAAAATAACAACAACAAGAATGCTCTCTCACAGCAGGCCACACTCGTATGATTCATTCAGCATCGTCTGTTTTGGGGTCCAATGTTCGCGAAATGCAAAATGCGAAAAGCGGTTTCAGTTTCTGTTCCTCCCCACAACCCCCGTCGACTTTAAGCGGCAATTGGGGGTCCCAACTTGCTTTGATTTTTCTTTGTTTACGTTTTAGTTTTTAGTCTAAAAATGAGCAAATTGAGCAGCATAAAATGAGTACGTATGTATGTGGATACGAGTACGACTTTTTCAATTTGTTTTTTATTATTATTTATTTTCCGGTTTCTCAGTTTCATTTGTATTCGTATTTCATGCACGGCAGCACGACGACGACGACAAAGTCGCTGAAATGTCGTACTTATACCCTGTAACCACAACAGAGGTAAACATACATTACAGGAGTAACAAAAGGCTAAAGAACTAAAAATTCAAAAAATTTAGTGCTAATGGACTCGACAATTTCGATGTGTAAGAATATCGATAAGTAGCAACAACTAAAATGATTTTGAGCTTGAATTCAGAGATTAAATAGTCATCTAGATAGCTCAAGTATAGAAATTACATTAACTTATGCTTTGTTGACTCACTTTATTTTTTCCCTTATTTGAGTATTACTTTTTTTCCAATATTTTTCAGTTTTTGATCGATATAGCGTCTATCTTCGTATTTGCTACACATGTAGAGTATCTTCTCGTCGTACAGTATCGTAGTTGCGTTTGTTTACTTATTTATTTGTTTAGTTATTTACGAGTATATTTGCATTTTAGTCATGCGATTGGGGCCCGTGTCGTCGTCGGTGTTTTGCGGTTCCGCTGGCAAAACGATGACAACGGCGTCACTCATTGAACATTCGGTGTAAAAATGTTAAACACGTTGATCTCTGCACGATGAATATGCCTTTATTCGAATACATAATATATGTATGCATGTTAGCATTTATATATTTTTTTTTTGGGTGTATCAGCGAAAACAAAGCTGACAAGGCAAATGGGGCGTCTTTTTTCTCGCATTTAATTTAATTCAACATGTGCTTAAAATTTGTATAAATAATTATATTTCAATTGTGCACAAATGACAAAATACTTAAAATAGATGCGTGAGCATCTTACGAGTATGCTCAAATTTTCACACGAATTTTAATGATATTATCTAGCATCTATTTTTGTCTGACTTATGTTTCAGTTTTGCCGAGAAAATTTAATGAATTGATCCAAATTCTATTTTTGTTATGTTGACAATTTTTAATTTATGAATTACTGTGCTCAGATTTTCACAGAATTTGAGTGAATCGCTTAAGTTAATCAAATAGAATAGATGAAGAATCATTTCAACTTTCGTTTAAAATTAACTTTGCCGGAAGAGACAATAAATCGTATGAATAAAACATATATAAAAAGAAATTGTGTATAAGAAAGATTTGGAAGATATTTGTATTTTATTTCAAGAATTATTTAAATCCCCGTTTCTAAACCAGATTTTCTATATTCAAAATCTAAGTTTATAAAATTATAATATTTAACAAAATTGCTTTGTTTACTTAAAAGTGGTTTTCTATATAAATAAATTACTCAAATGAGAGCTAGACGACGTATGTGGTCGACATTATGAATCACGAGGTTGGGAAATGCTAATACAGAGTCCAAAACCAAAAGTTTTGTCATTGCAACCAGATTCAACTCGAGCTCAAAGTTCAGAGTCAGTTTCAAGACGTTGTTGTTGTTGTCGCCGTCTTCGTTCGTTGTTATTGTTTATCATCTCAGTTGACAAATGTCGTGACACATTAAATGTTTCGAAAAGTTATTGACCCGCCTGTCAAAAGTCAATTAAACAATCCGCCATCCGTTGATGATGCAATGTCGGGCCGCCCTCTTCCCTTTCCTCTTCCTCTTGTAATTTGAAGTCGTTGTCAATGCATTATAAAATTATGCATAATTTGCTTACACATGTTTTTCATTTTCTTCGCATTTACAGTTAGCTTCAAAACAAAAAAAAAACCACGACAAATTGTGCAACTTTATTGTGTACTGAAAGTGTGTGTTGCAACAAATAAACAATGAAATTGGCAACACGTCTTTGCAGTATTCGGGCCTGACTTTGAAATGGCTCATAAATGGCGTCTCAAATTGTCATTGAGTTGGCTTTAAATCGCTTAATAATTTTGTTAGCTCTCAAAGCAATTAGCCATACGTACACGATAAATAATAGCAAAAATTGAAGGCCAATTTGGTAGCCAAGTCTTAAAATTTGTTTATGGCAGTAGATAAGGTATAGAAAAAAAAATGTTTAAAGTTTAATTATTATTTTAAATGTATTGTCTTGAAAATTTGAGAACTCTACTTCAAAAATAAGACTAAATCTTGCTTGGGAAAACTTGTAACTTTTTGTCTATAATTAGAAAAGTTAAAAAGGTCTTTAAAATTAGTTAGAGAGGTGCTAAAAAGACGTTCAAATAACTAGGTAATTATTTTCAGTATTAAAAGATCCCATAAAAAAACCTCTTTACGAGGTAAAAGTCTAGTGACGAAAACATTTTCATGCCCCAAAATTTCTGATATCCAATTTTGTGACGAATAATCTTAAGTTTTACACATAAATTATTTTTAACAAAATTTTGGCACTCGGCACATTGCGCTAAAATGTCTCAATTCTTCATACCAAATAAAACTCACTGTTTTGCGCAGTGCCGAATGGAAAAATTTTGTTAAAAATAATTTATATGTAAAACTTAAGATTATTCGTTTATTATTTGAGCGGAAACAAGTCCTCATTCAAACTTCTAAGCTATAAGAAAGATTTTATCCAAACAGACAAACGGATCCTCTTCCAATTCTAAGAAAAGTATATTTTCAGTTAACTGGTAATATCTTCCAAACCCCTTGGCTAAAAGTTGTGTTTCATGTATCAAAAATCGCGAAATTTTACAAACTACATTATATTGAAAACTTAAAAAAATCGTTAGCGGCGTTTTCTCAAACGCCGCCAAAATGTGGAGAAAAATACCTTATTTCACCTGTGGCTGTTTACCTATTTTCTTTAAAAAAAAACTTTGAAGGTATGCCTAGTAGCGGTTTTTAGCGATTTCCCGCTAAACTAGCGATTTTTAGAAAAAGTCGTAGAACAAACGTCTCTAGATTTTTGAGCGGGAACAAGTCCTCATTCAAACATTTAAGCTAAATCAACGATTTGATCCAAACAAACAAACAGACAAACAAACAAACATACTGACTTTTCATCTCATTTTTGGAAAGCCACCAAAAATTTCATTATCAAAATTAATTATCTTTTGAACGAATAGTCGGATTTTAATAATTGAGGTGTTATTAGACGCGTATTTTTGATTAGAATATTAAAAAATTATAAAAATAATCAAAAAGGCTCCAACGGCCCCATTTGCTCCAATAATTTAAATTTTTTTCCTCCCACTTACACCTGTTTATCTCACGAACCAGGTGAGTTTCCAAAAGTCTTAGTATGCACATTTGTAAGTTAAATTGATACCTTTCGATCGGTATATAACTCGACCTGATCGAACAGTCATAGCATTTCCATTCTTCCTGTGTATATATGCTAGTCGCCTTCGCACCCTTCGTGCTGCTTTCGTCACTAGCGCGGACTGCCGTCCGCAGTGATATTTTAAATAAAACCTTTTTGACTTTGTGCGCTTGAAACTGTCATTGTTTTATGAGGTTTTCAAACTGTACTGTGTACATATAGAAAACTATATAAATTTGATTGCCATCAGCATAGTTTTGGACCTTAACCCACACGAAATGTGAAATGAGTTTAGATTTTGGGCATCAACTGCGACTTGGACTTTTACAGCATTCAAGTTCTGTGTAGGTGAATGAGTGAATGAGTATTCCAAACGGTCAATACGTTGTACAGCTCTTGTAACGTTCAAGCAAACAAGCCTACACGTATGAACACATATGTATGTATGTTTGTACACCTGAGGTCAAGGTTTTTTGGAGACCACCACGTACTTCAACGAGCTTATGGTGCTGATTTATAACCCAACCAGCAAAAAAGATGAAAAGAAGAATCAAAAACAACAACACCCACATGGTCAATGGACAGGGCAGAATTCATAAACAGAAACGTGCCATAAGCTATGTTCAATGGTCAATGGTCAAGACAATGTTGAGTTGTGATGGAAAATTGCAGCATCATGCACCCAGAGCAGCAGCTGCCAGCTTTTTTTTTAGGAATGTGGCACAAACCAATTGCGCTAATAGACCAAACAGAAAAAGAAACAGAAACGAACCGGTTAGAAACATGGCTAGCACATTGTATAACTGTCATAGAAGTAATTGCCTGGCCAGAACCGGACGGAGCCGTGGCTACGAGGGTTGCTTTTAGTTGGCCAGAAATATGCTAAACAACTTGATGTTTATCTTCTAACAACATTTGGAATTTATCAGGAAATGTCAAGTCATGACAGGGAAACGACAATTTATTTATTTACTTTTCTCAGTAATTGGGTTGAACGATAACATTGCCAATAACGTTAAATTAAATATTTTAAGCAGGGATTAAAACCGATTCAATAATCGTAACCGTTGGCCGATATTAACCGATTGAAATTGGTAACCGTAACTGAAACCGGAACAGAAAAAAAATAGTATACCGATACTGAAAAACCAAATTTATTCCAATCGAAATAAAAAATAAATAAAATTTAGTTATGTTATTAAGGTGTAATCCTGGTTTTCAGAAGTAAATTTATTCCTAATGTTTATATTGATCTCAATAAAAAGATTTTCATTTTTCAAATTTTTAAATATGTATTTGTTTTTAAATTGACATGCTTTTAACATTTGAAATCATTTTTTGCTGTGAACCAAAATCTTACCGGTATTTCGAAACCGAAACCTTTAAAAAACCAGTAACCGTTACGTAACCGATATACAAAAATTTTGTCGAACCGATAACCGAACTGAAACTGAAACTAATGTTCGATTCGGTTTGATACCCTGTTTAAAATTATAGAATTCTAATGTTCAATGTTAAAATTAATTTATTTTTAACTTCTTAAAATTGATTTAACTCATAGATCAACCCTCGAATAACTTTAGCTAATTGTCGAGTCAGGCAGACTGCGTGGTCACTGCGGGTATCTATCTAAGCATAGCAATGCTATCTCTGGACAATTGAGTAATTGGAAGGGGAAGTAGGGGGAACTGCAGAAAATGCCCATACAAGTCTCATGATAATCGGCTGTCTTTGTCGAACTGCATTTGAGCTATGTGCCTGAGAGTGTTTACAGGAAGTGTTTTGTTTTAAATGGCGCAGAATAAATAAATAAATAAATATATGTACATATATGACAAATCAAATAAGGAAGGGAGATTCTTGAATCATAAGCGAGAACAGAAACACGATATCACGTAGTCGCAGTCACAGTCACAGTCAGTGAAACTTCGTCATCCAAAACGACGAACAGCAACAATGGATTTTGTTGATTAATATTTTGTAATCAAATAAATAAAATGTGTTTATACTTATGTACATATGTATATGTGTAGGTTGTGTTCAATAAATCGGGCAATCGGCTTCTACTTTACAGAGGGGAGCTTAGCCACCTGTCCGATTGTGTGTCAGGTGTTTATGCTTTGACCAGATAAGAAACTGAAGTAACCATTAGGGTCGGCTAATGGTCTGTTCTTAGAAAGTATATATCTGCCTTGGGGGAAGTGGGATAGAAATGATAAGAATATTTGTTAAATGTACAGGGTTGTCCATATTCGACGGACCCATCTGGCAACTCCATAACTTTTGACAGAGATGTTAGATCGCTTAATGACATACCGCGTTTGAAGCGTCAGTCCAAGCAGATTTTTACCATGGAACAATACACGCCACGCGAGCGCTCTGAAATAGTTGAAATTTAATGGCCGAAGATGACGAGCAATTTTGGAACAAAATTATCATGTCCGATGAAGCCCATTTCACATTGAATGGGACCGTAAATAAGCAAAATTGCCGTATTTACGCCACTGAAAATCCTCAGGAGATTGAAGAAGTGCCTCTTCATGACGAAAAAGTCACAGTTTGGTGCGGCGTTAGTGCGAAAACGGTCATTGGGCCGTTTGATGTCGAAAAGTGGTGATTTGGACTGGCCACCGCGTTCGCCCGATTTGACGCCGCCTGACTTCTTCTTGTGGGGATATTTGATGTCAAAGGTTTACGTTAACAAGCCAAGGACCGTAGAAGAGCTCAAGGACAACATTCGTGAAGAAATAGCCGCTATTCCGGCCGAAATGTTGGCGAAAACGATGGAAAATGCTGCAAAAAGGGCACAATACGCCATCAACGCCAGAGGCGGCCATTTGAGAGATATCATATTCAAAAATTGATGTAAACAAATCTACTTGGAACAAATTAAATGATTAAGATTGCCAACCGCCAAATTTTTATTTTTTTCTTTGATTTTTTTAAAAAAAACATGGGTCCGTCGAATATGGGCAACCCTGTATTTGTCATCATATAATATTAATAATATGGCTATAAAAAAATATTATTTAATTTATATCCATTCTTCAGTAAGCTTGCTCATTTCATGAGTCGTCACTTTAATCTTATTTGGTGGACTTATCAACGAGCTCAGATATCATAGCACATCTTCTTCTTTCTCTTACTTTTTTCTACTTTGTCCCTAGTCATTAGTCATTTTATGATTCTGCTAGCCATTTATCTTACCTGCTTTTGAAATTTTTCCGCTAGCAAACATTCCTTAAATCTCAAATTTAAATTACATTTTACCTGCCATGGCGGAGGGATAAATTTTAACGACTTATTTTGAAAATTGCAAACTCATTGCGGTATCATTTATTTATTTTAAGGAAATTTGATACTTGTTGATCAGACAATAGACTGTATTTAACAGAATTATCAATGTTTATCTGAAATCAACACAGTTTTAAGTTAAGTTTAGATTCTTTGGAGGTAATTTTTGTAGTCGAGCACTGTTTCATTAACTGTTCTTGTTGTTTACCTTCCTGCTGATTCATACAGCAAATATGTGCTGTTTTCTTTTTCTGTTCCAGATCTTTTTGTAATTGCCAAAGATATCGCATATCTAGAGTGAATGTATATATAAGTGTTTATGTCAGCATTTGGCGTAAATTGCACCAATTTATATTCTACTATCTAAACGAAAATGACAAATTTGCAAACGTGTATCTCACTAATTACCAATCTACTATACTTGTATGCAATAAAAAAAAGAAAGTATCTACGACTGATAAGGAGACATTGTAATTAAAAAACAATTGCAAGCTCATCAGTGAAATATGCGTATTCGAAATGAAAATATTAATAAAACAACCTGCGATATCTTTACGATACGCATATAATATATATGTATAAAGAATATTGACACCGACTGTTTGTTCGTTTGTTCGTCAATTCAGGCAGCTTTAAGTGCCTATCTTGACCAACAACGAATTGTTGCGCAATTGTGTTTTGTGGCCTCCCTCTGCGTGAATCACATCCAGGTGGTATACCTGCAATTCTGCCCATTCCCCGAAAACGCCAACAACCCCTGGCGAATTGTCAATTCAATTAAAATAACTACTAGATACCCTGGAAAATCAATAAAATTGACTTTGATAGTCAAGATACAGATTGCTTTTCACTTTTTTTTTTCTTTTTTCATGAGTTCTAAAATAATGGTAATTTATTGAATGGTAAGAAACCCAAAAGTAGAAAATTCAATGTTTTCAGCTAATTTGGCAATTTAAATAAAATGTGAAAATTTTTAAAATACTTAAGCTTCAGCTATGATACTTTTAATCAATATAAAATATATGCATTTTTGCTTGATGTCAATTGAAAAGTAAATGAAAGTCAAACAAATTAACACTCTTTTATGTGTTTAATAAAATTTGGTAGACTTCCTATATGTTTATTTGATAAATAAATGTATTCTCTGACGTTGATGAGATCAGCAAATTGTTTCCGATTAACAGCCTGTAAAGACATTGCTTTAATATACCCTGTACTTGCGTTGTGGGATACAGGGTAAAATGAGAACACAGTCGACAGGGGCCGAGGCAGAATAAAAATTAACATTGCTGCCTCTAATTCTTTTTGTGTCTTGCTTCCCCTCTCTCTCTGTCTCTCTCTGTTCTTGAATGCCACAATTTCTGGCTGTCATTGTGTCTGTCGCTTTGACTTTGTGTTCAACACTTTGATGCCATTTTAAACACCTGCAACAATAAACACAACAACAACAAACAGTCATTTACTGCTTGAGTTGAGGTAACAACCACATAACAACAAAAACAACAGAAATTGTAATATCAACTTGAACTTTTGTTAAACAAACTTTGCAAATTTTTTGCATAATGGAGGAGAGAAAGAGACTCAAAGTAAAAGCTGCTTTCCATGCAAAATCCAAGTACATTAACTATTTATGGTATAAGTCAGCCAAGTTCAATGCTTGGCTTTAAGCCTGACCTAGCTTACCTTAGTTAACCACCTGAGATTCCACTTTTATGCTGCTCTTGTTGTTTTTGTTTTTTACATAAGCCATGTGCTTGAATTAATGATGTATTTTTAATGAAATCAACTTTTGGCCTCTCCCCCATTGGCAAATCGAAGTACAACGAAATGAAAACACAAAACTTAATTAACTTTTTAGTTTAAACTTGGCATAAGAACTGCTGGCAATAAAAGATATTTAACACAATCTCTCTACTTTCTCATAAAAGTTTTGTTTATATGCTGTGTAAAGTTTAGGAAAAGTAAATTTCACTCAAAAAGAACTTTCTTGTTTCATGCTTTGAATGAGATTTTTAGCAACTATCATTACATAGAAATTTATTCTTAATTATATTAAGTTGGCCTAAACAGAAGTTTAATTTAATATTTGTTCACGATTCTAGTTTGAGAACTAACTGTGCGCTATAACACGATGTTTTAGAAGAAATATCTTTTGAAGTATAAAATTGTATAGTGATATTTAAAAAAGTCTTTGATCAAGTCAAACTACGACTAAAACTATTTAAAAAGAAAAACCTAATATAAATTTAATTAGCTTACAATATTAAAAAGGTTGAAAAAGTCTGGTATTTTAAATTTAAAAAAAAGCCTAAAAAACCATAAATTAGTTTACAATAATATTAAAAAGGTTGAAAACATCTAGTTTTATTGAAAAGCTTGTAGTTCTTTAATATGTTCTCCATTTTCCAAAAGATACACGGCTATTAATCTGTAAAATTTAATTTAAAATTTTACACCAAATTTCATCAGCTCTTACATTTCCTTATTTCAGTAGTTTAATATGTTCACACTAGCTGAAAGTGCTTGAATTTGACAACTTGGCCAATAAATTTTCAATAGAACTTAAGGCAACATTACTGAGTGATCCCTTAAACCAATCCCTCTTTACTGTTTAGACGATAAAACTGACTGCGCACATTATCCCATTGTAATTCATTCTAATGATAGATCAAATGGTACTTGTAATTTAGTGCGGTTCTTTGTATTTATAAACCAGCCGCAGTCAGATCGACGCCAGCCGTGACCTTCGCCAAATGTAACTGAAAGTACGGTTGGTACTTACACATACATATCTGTTTGTATATATTTGTATCTGTAAAGAGAATGAAAAAATAAAAAACAAGCTGATGGGCGGGCAACAAGTCTCGGGTGGCTGAGAACTGAACCCAAAGATGACGACGCGTTGTGCAACTCATTAGCAAATGACTGTGACGGCGCATAATTGAATCTAATAAATGCGAATCAACATTCTTACATACATATATATGTAAATATGCATTTGCAGATACATATATTCTACTTGCTTATAAAATTATCAATACAGTCTCGCTGCAGTCTGAACTTTGGCTTTTTGTCATGATAAACACAGAAATTGTCGGACTTCCGTTTAATTTAATGCAGTTGTTATTGATGTTGCGTCTTATTTGATAGATAGATCGAGTTCATTTGCACTTGCTAATCGGACTCAAGTCGCTGAGTAAACTAGGCAACCCAAACAAGGTCTTCTTATCAAGATAGTACACCTCAACCTCACCTCGGACCTCGTCGGAGAGACAACAAACAACGCGCGTGGCGACGTCTCCGAGTGCAATAACCCTGAACACAAATTTAATACATATGTACACTGTAACAGATACTTTTCTTTATAAAATATTTTAAACAACAACGAAGAAAGCGAATGAGGCGAGAGGTGAATAACAACAAAGCAACATATAACATTTTGAAAAAAGATTACAAAATGCGATGATTAAAATGTACAACAAAACTCCAAACGAAAAAGGGGACACAAAGAAAATTATGATGGGTAAAAGGAGGCAGGTGAAACTTTGCCCCCATCAACAACATGTTGCACAGTGGCAGCTCGGTTTGGGGCGCAGTCAACTGCAGATGAGCATTGAGGTTGCAACAAGCAACAAGCGACGAGAAACGAGAAACTTCCAACCAAATTGAAGTGAGTGTTGTGTGCGTTAAGTCCACAGTAAGCTTAAAGAGATTTGTCGTTCGAAATGGAAAATTACCCCAAAAAAATAAAACAACTGAACAACAATGTGAAAACAAGGGGAATTTAATGGTGTGAAGACTTAAGATTGCGGCAAGTGTTTGTTTTGGGTGAGGTAGGTCTTTGCAAAGTGGTTAAATGAGGTTAGTAATGAGCTAAGAAAGCGAAACTAATTGTTTCAGGTTGATGTGTAAGCAGTCAAAATCGTAAATTTTAACTCTTTTCAACATTAAATCGAAGAACTTTAAAGTTTAAATACTCGTATAAACAGAGTAACAAGTTTTGTTTAAATTAAATTTAATTTAAACAGAAAATAATCTACAATCTTAACTCTTTTCAACATTAAATTGAAGAACTTTAAAGTTTAAATACTCGTGTAAGCAGAGTAACAAGTTTATTTTAAATTTTTTGTGGGCATCTGAAAGTAATGCATTTGTAATGTTTACGAAAACTACCTACCTTGTTTGTATTTGTATTTTTTATTAAACAAAAATTGTTCCAGCTGCTTTGTTAGGGATCATAATCCCATTTTCAGCCTCATTTAAAATGAAAATTGAGCTGGCTTTTCAAGGCATTGTTAGAACCTTTCAGCGGCCCACTCGGGCCAAAGTTTAATTTTGGGAACCGCAACATGTGTAGACCCAAAAACAAAATAAAAATGAGATAGTGAGAGAAAGAATGAGCAAATGACTGCGCGTGAAGAGCAACAAAGTTTGAGTATAAATATTTATAGTCGACAAAAAAAATAAACAATTGTTATCTTTGTATGCCATCATCATGGCAGCGGATTGAATCGAAACGCAGTTGAATCTCCTCGTCCCCATCATCATCACATCGGCATGCGATGCACAGCACAGCACTTGAAGCTATGTATTTATAATATATTTCTAGGTGCGATCTATATGGGGTCTCCAAATATAAAAAAATGTGTAGTCACATTATCATGAACATAACGAACATCCTTATCAGGTGCATTGGGTACTATATACATATACATAGATTGTGTATTCCAGCGTGTTCATTGGATTGTTTAGAGGGAAAGGGAGGGGGGAGGCACTTGAGCACCCACAGCGTGTTTAACGTCAACTAACGACTGCCAATTGAGGAAGTATTGATCGAGTTGTCTTACTCATTATTCTATGTATACAAATACTATATATACAATGCGTGCCATGCTTACACCTGTCGAGAGGTGCGTTCCATAAATAGCTCTGAATAGTTTACTATATATAACTTTTAAATTTGTATGAGTAAATTTAGATTATAGAATTTATAGTTCTATAATTTAAATAGAAAATAATTGATTATTGCTGAAATGAATATTATGATTATTCTTAAAACTTGGATTATTAGCAGCCTTGAATAGTTCCGACAGATTAAACTAGCTTGCTTATCAATTATTTATAATATATTTATACGATTAAAGATATTTTGTGTGAAAATTAAAGCTTTCTAGCTTTAACCGTTTGGCCTACACGTAGATAAGTTAATCAGTGAGTCAATCAGGACAAAGAGTTTTATATATATATAGATTATCAAAAAAAAAAGTTTAATATGTTATATTATTAGCCTTTAAATTTCACCTTGAGCGATAGAAAATGTAGATCATAAACCCAATCAAAAGTACGAATATCATATCACATTTTAATAGGAATTTAAATAATAATTTAGTACTTAATCGAATGCAAAGCAAGTTTGTGAAACCAACCTCGCTATTTCTATGGCATCTGCTTTAAATCATCCAGCAATTCGTAAAAATATTTGGCTTAAAAATGCAAAGAATTTAGAGAATGTTTCAATAATTGTTCGCATTCAAAGATTATGGCATGCTGGGCAGCTGGGCATATGCTCCAGTTTATAGTTTTCAATGATTTGCCATTTGGATTCTCATTATCAGCGAGGAAAAAGTTGATTCACCTTTCGACTCTGGACTCGCCTCGAGTTTGTTTTGTTTCTCCCATTGTGTGCAATCTCTCAATGACAATGCGAGTACAAATATATTTAATAATCGAGCTGATTTTGTTTTGTCTTTTGTGTCTTTTGCAGCTATTGGAGGGCAACTGTGATTGAGTTCTTTGCCAGCAAAATGCAATAATGGATTCGTTGCCAACAGTGAGCAGTGGTCAGAACGCGTGCCGGGATCATTTAACGCTGCAGCCGTTGCAGAAACTGCGCTCGTCTCGCGGTTCCAGTTCCAATTTACGGTCAAGTCGCTCACCCTCCGCCAGCCGAAGTAGCGAGCAAAGTAAATATAATTATAATCTCATAATCATAATCATTATTTGTAATCTTAGTCAGTGTCATAATCTCTGCACTGATAACTTGCAAGTCCTGCACTAGTCTATTAGCTTAATCACGTGCCGCATAATTGGATCATAATGCTCATTCAATATAGCTTATCAGTGTGCAAAGCATTTCATGTTGCTAGGTGTGATAACCACTAATTCGCATTTTAGAACTTCCGCTTGTCTACAG
>JBAMBK010002159.1:0-33619 GCA_037043435.1 Drosophila suboccidentalis | reverse complement strand
GTGTTCACAGTAAAAAAAATATATTTGGAAAGGTCGTTTAAATTCCGTTCGAATGATACAAAAATTTCTTGAACCCATTATGTACACATGGAAAATTTTGAATTTTTGTAAGAGTCTACTTTTTCAACTTTTTTCCTCGATTTTTTCAAAAAAATATTTTGATACAATAAATTCTTGAAACCATTATTTTAACAAATATTTTTGCTATTATTTTTATGACTTTTTGAAAATTGCTAAAAATTACTATTTTAACCCTTTTAATCATAAAAAATACTAGCAAAAATATTTTTGAACATTTTTTATTGCAGTCACTCTTAGAATTGTTTCAAGAATTGTTTTGCATCAAAATATTTTTTTGGAACAAATTGAGGAAAAAAGTTGAAAAATAGACTTTTTCTAAAATTCAAAATTTTCCAAGGGTACTTAATGGGTTAAAGAAATTTTTGTATCATTCAAACGGAATTTGAGTGAATAAAAGATAAATGTAAAAAACCCGCATCAAAACAGCTTTATTATACCCAAATTTGACAAATTTATGCTGTATGAAGACATTAGTGGCACACTGTAGTTAATTATTAATTTGAAATGTTTGCAGGTCGATTTGTGGTCGCTGGGCATTATGGCCATTGAGATGGTCGAGGGTGAGCCGCCGTATTTGAATGAGAATCCGCTAAAAGCATTGTACCTCATTGCCACTAACGGCAAACCGGAGATTAAAGAAAAAGACAAACTGACGGCAGCATTTCAAGATTTTCTAGATCAGTGTCTAGAAGTGGAGGTGGAGCGGCGCGCCAGCGCCATGGATCTGCTAAAGGTGAGCACAAATTTAACTTTACTCTCAATAATTTAAACTAAATTTATATATCTTTGTTTTGCAGCATCCTTTCCTCAAATTGGCGCGTCCATTGGCGAGTCTGACTCCTTTGATTATGGCCGCCAAGGAGGCAACCAAGGGCAACTGATTGACAACCAAGAAACAGCAGCTTATTTAACCATTACTAATGAATTATTATTACAAAAAGCAACAACAGCAGCAGCAACAGCAACAACAACAATAGCAACAATTACATTTATGCGTATATATGAACAGATGATAAATTATTAGTGATTATGATTATTTATATATAAACGTATTTATATACATACACATATATACTTATTATATACATACATTATTAACTATTCTAAAAAGAGAGGGAGAGAGGAAGAGAGAGATGAAATCAATGAAAAGCTGCAACACACGCGTAGTTCAATTTACATTCAATTTACATTGACATTTCTCTAGATTCTTATATTCAAATGTTTCCCCCCACCCCAACAACAAAATTTTGCTGCTAATTTGTTATACCAAATTAACGGGCATTTTAAATGCCTTTGAAAATTATTTCTAAAAAAACATTTTGATTATTCAAGCATCATTAAACCTATTAACATTAAACTACGTTTGCATTTTAAAAAAATCCCATATAATAATAAATTTAACAATAAAATATTTGATTACAAAAATTGTATAAACAAAATTAAAAAAAGAACTTATAATTTCTAAATTAGTTATTCATTCATTTTCTATAAGAAACAATTAGAAAAGAGAAAGTAGAAAACACTAACTGTAAACACTTAAGAGTATTATTTAATAACTGGTTCATTTTGAAGCTTTTGCTGCTTTCAGTGAAAGTTTTATTTAGTTTCATAAATTGCTTTAAATAATAAAAACATAAATATATATATTTTTGTACATGTGCTTGACAATTTTCTTTTTGAGTTTTGAGCTGGTTTTTTAATTTCCGCTTTCGCTTCTTCGTCGTTTTTATGTTTCACAAAGTAACTAAACACGTTTTCACACACACACACACACCAAAATATACATCCTCTCAGCATCCTTTTTATACTATGTCTGTGTATGTAGTTGTAAATTGTGTAATTGACAAAGAGTTTAACAATTATATTAGAAGAGTCTTTATTTTTCCAATACCAAACAAAGAACAACAACAATGGAGAAATGATAGCAATTTATTGAACTAATATTATAGACATAGCAAATAATTAAAAACAGAGAACCACTCTAAACTGTTCAATAAATTGATAGTAGCAACTAAATATATTAAATAACTAGCAATTAAATAGCTTGTAAACAAAAAAAACAAAACAAAAGATCGTGAACCATGAGAAAACCAGTTACTTTGTGCCTAACCAAAAACCAAAATAAACAACAACAAAAACAAAATCTATTGAAATGCGTTCAATGAGAGCAACAAGAACGAGCAACAACAATTAATTTATATTACATATATTAATAGCAACTAACTGATATAGAGTAAAAAACATAGTGAATCGATTAACATAGCACGTAGCGTAGAGCAGATAACTAAAACTAAAACACCAACCAACTTTTTGGTATGAAGAACACCAATTGTTCACATTTCAATTAAATTCACATCGTTTTCTGTCCTTTCGAAATGAGGTAAACGCATGTGATACGAAATTTCTTTTCGATTCGGATTAAAAAATTTAAAAAATATATTTATATTTTAAATCAGGGTATCAAACCGAAACGAATATCGGTTTCTGTTACGGTTTCGGTTATATTCGCATTTAGATTTTCGTTATCGTTTTCAAAAAAATTTTTGTGTATCGGTTACGTAACGGTTACCGGTTTCTTGTATGTTTCGGTTTTTAAATACCGGTATTATTTCGGTTCAGAACAAAATTTAATAAAAATATTTGAAAACATGTAAATTTGTAAGCAAAAATTTAAATATTTCAAAAATTACGATTTTTTTTATGGAGATTAACATTTAAAGTAAATTAATGCAGAAATTTAAATAAAATAAAGTTTAAAAAACGATTACACCCTAATCATTATGGATGAATCGGTTTCTTAACAGTTATTCGAATGGGGATTTGGGCTTTTCGGTTTTGTTTCGGTTACGGTTTCAGTTACGGCTACCAAATTCAATTTTTAATCGGTTAATACTAGTTACGGTTACGGTTATGGTCACGGTTTTAATCTCTGATTTTAAATATTGTCCCGTTATTTGGCTGTCGTGTCACAAAAAAGATTAATCAAAACAGGCGTCAACCTCAACTTTGAAGGGAATGCGAAAATGCTTATATAGTTTCCTAACCAGAATCGGCTATTTAGTCATTGTCTTTTATATTATAACCTTAACATTTGTCCGTATGTCAGTGTTAACTGAATATATTTGGTAAATAATTAGGTAACATGTTTTCTATATATGAAGAAAGCTACAAGTTTCAGTATCAATAGATAGCTTAACTAAAATAACAACAAATTTCATTCGCAATCATTTGAAAATTTTAAATTGTTTTAAGGGCAGCTTAAAAATTTGAGATTTGATTTTAATAAGACCAATTATGAAAACACATTAAAAGTCTCAAGTAGCATATATAGTAATAGTTGATATTAGTGAATGTTGAGAAGGCAAAAAGGAAATCTAGAAAAAACCAATCTAAAATATATGGAACATACCTAGCAATTTATTGCAATGGGATTCCCAGCTGAACAGATTCCTCCCCAACCTTAGAACGAAACACATTCAACTAGTTGAGCCTTTGGTTAACAGCGCAATGATACAACAAAATATTAAATTAAATAAAACAAAAACGGAGCGCATTATTTTCGCTATTAGTTCCTAACAGGCACACAGACATTTACATTGAAGTACAGATACAATTTATGTATCTACAATAATTTGAACTATGTGTTTAAACAAGATAAAGAAGAAGCGCCAAATTAAGGGGCGTAAGCGTTGAAAACGAAGATGAAACTGAAATTATTATATTTTTAGTGACTAGGAACTAAACAGAATGTTCAGAACGAATGTGTATTAAACAATAATGGTAGCGATGAATGGGTATATAAGTACATGCGGTACATATATATATATATATATACATACATAGAGATAGAAATATGAAATTACGAAACGAAATCTAAAAAAGATAAAGATATATGTATATCTATCTGACAGATACAAATCTAATTTAACATATAAATGATCAATAAAAAACATATATACATAATTAAATGTGTACTCTTTCATTTTGCATTTATTGTAAATTAGTTACATGTGTTTTGAAAGTTTTGAAGGTTTAAAATATTTATTTATGCGCTACATATAATTCCAATGCTTAAAATAAATGGGTTTGAGTTAAATTTTAATTATTGATTAGTGTTCTGTTTTTTTTTTTTCTTTTGCGGCATTTAATTTACTTATTGCGTCGTGTGGACTCGGAGGCAGTCGGCGGTGGTGGCGGACCACGTTTGTTCATCTCCTCCAAGAATGCCAGCAAGATGCTACTGCGCTCCTCTTCCAAATGATCCAGTACCAAGTAACTGTTAGGAGTTAGTTAAAGATTAGTTAAAGGATTAATTAAAGATTATCTGCATTAAGCTTACCGCTTGTCGTTTTTGAGAATGTCCTGGATTTCCTTAAGATGATTGGCATTCTCCTTAATGAGATCGGTGCTCTTGTGTGTAATGAATTTACATTCCTGCAAAAGTTCTCGTAGCGCCGTCTTGGCCTGCATCGTTTTATCCTTAATGTAATCACGATACTCGCGCTCTCCCTTATCCGAACTGTACTTGAGATATCGCGGATCATCTTTGACTAATTTCTTAATCTCTTTCCAAGTGCTGGTCAACTGCAGCGTTCCAATCTCGTCAAGCATTTCGCGGAACTTCTCACGCTTCTTTTTCATCAGATTGTCAATGTGCTCATTAAAGATGCTGCAAAATATAAAGAAAAAGGAAATTATTTAATAAAAGAAAAATATTGATTTGATCAGTTGTCAGCTTACCGCTCACGATCATCACGATCGAGTGTCTCAATTAGCTCCCAGCGATGATCCTTGCGCAGTTGCCGTTTCACCTCCTTCCAGGTGAAGTCGGGCGTGCGCACCAGATCCGTCAGCAGCGCCGTAAAGTGTCCAATGCACTCGTCGCGCTTGTGATGCTCACGCTCCTTGTCGCGATCACGCAGATGACCGGCCAATGTGCGATGCACCTCCTTCTCACGCTCCCGAATGCTCTGCTCGGCACGCAGCTTGCGCTCGCGATCCTTTTGCTTTTGCTCCGCTTCGCTTTCACGCTGACGCGCCACTTCGCTGTCCTCGCTGCCCGCTCGCTCCTCCTGTTCCGACTCCTCGTGGTGTTCACCCTCCTCCTGCGAATAAAATACATTAGTTGGTGCATTTTCTTAGTGTGATTCAAATTGATTTAACATTACACTCACAGGCGTATCTTGCTTCTTGCGATCTTTGCTCTTCTCATCCTTCTCCCGTGATTTGCGATCGCGATCTCTAGTTCGACTGCGATCCTTGCGACTATCCTTGCGGCTCTTGTCTTTGTCCTTTTCCCTATCCCTGCGATCGGACTTGCGCTCTTTTTGACGCTCCCGATCCCGCTGGTCACGCAGCTCCCGCTCCCTGCGTTTCTCTTCCTTCATGACGTGCAGATAATCCTCAAAGTACTCCTCACGATACATGGAGTCCACAGCACGATAACGGGCATCCGTTTCGAACTTCTTCTTGATGTCATACCATCGCGTATGACGCTCAATGTCATGACGCTCCCGCAGCATGTCCATAAAATCTTTGCGTATCTAAATATTCAAAAAGATAATTTAACATGACAGCCATGCGGAAGAGAAAAGAAATTGGTTGAAATCATGAATTAGTTACGCTTTTGGCACTGATGCGAATATCACTTAAGTTCCTAGATCTTATTATACTAACTTAACTTGACTTAAATTCTAAAAACACTTAGGTACTAATAAACATAGTTACACACTTTGTTTGCCTGTAAGAGAATTGTTTGATTAGCTTTATAAGAGACGTAGCTGAAAAAAAACGTTTTTAATTAGTGCAGGCCATGTTTTTGGATAGAGAAATGCGGAGAAATCGTTAAGTTAAGTCTACAGAAAGTTAACGGACTGTAAATAAAAAGAATAGACTACGTGCTCTTGCTCAACTTTCTATAATTAAATGAAAAATTTAAATAAATAAACGGCCCGAAATGTAATTTTGAATTCGTTTTCCTGTTTTCGTCTGTTATTATCCCAGCATGACTTTTTTTAATTTATTCCCTCACTTACTTTTATTATAAGCAGGGATTAAAACCGTAATCATAGCCGTAACCGTTAACCGGTATCAACCGATTAAAATTTGTAACCGTAACGGAAACCGTAACCGAAATACAACTTTTTTCTTATACCGAAACCCAAAACTCGAAATTATTCCAATCTTAATCACCGTTAAGTAACCGATTCATGCATTACGGTTAGTTTCGGTTCGGTCAAGCATGAAATTGAATAACGTAATCATCGTTTTTTTAACCTATACCTTCTGCCCTTATTTCATTTAAATATTGATTCCAATAAAAAGATCTAAGCTTTTTAAATTTTTGAATATTTGTTTTCAAATTTACATATCCTTAACATTTTTTAAGTTTGTTTTGCAAACCGAAATTTCGAAACCAAAACATACCAAAAACCGATAACCGTTACGTTATTAATATATAAGAATTTTGCGTAACCGGTAACCGAAAACCTAAACCTAAAAAACCGAACATAACCGAAACCGATATTCGTTTCGGTTTGATACTCTGATTATAAGCAAATAACATATTTCTCAAACAGCTATTTTCGTCATCTGGCAAAGAAACAATATTTTTTACTTACTTTAATACAATTCTTCGCAAATAGTATTACCGATATTAATTAAACTCTAAAGGATATTATAAGCTTTCAATCGGATTAATTGTTAGGAATGCATATTCTCTATCCATTTACTTCGCAGGCCATGGAATATCCTTCAGCTTGGCCGAAGTGCACAGTATTAAACTAAGGTAAACATACATAAGGTAAAATATAGTGTATAATATACCAGAGAGAGAAAGGCAAAGAGTATTTTCAACGTGCTGTGCCGTTGCCTGAAGCTTGTGAGAGCAAAGTGAGAGTAGTTATAGAGCAAGAGCGAAAGAGAGAGGCAATCAATCACTTTGCTCTGCGCAGGCTTGAATGGGTTTAAATTGGAGCTTTTTTCCTATATATTGGACGCTGTCATTTACAACTTTGACAATTTGTAAAAACAAAAATATTTGATTAATTAAATTATGTATTATTCATACTGTTTGCTCAGCCTCGAAGCCACCTGTACACGTTATGTTGTTGTTGTTGTTGTTATGGTTGTTGTTGTTGCTGGCCGTTCATTGATGAGTTGGCTGCTTCCGTTTCCGTTTCGTTAAACCCACACATTGATCTTCCAACATCAACAGATCATAATGTATGAATAAATAACGGCAATTCACATCCACATCCACATCATCATCATCAACATCACCATCATTGAACATCAATCATCATCATCATCATTGGCACAACATCATTCCTAGGCGATAGGTGCGACGCAGGGCGGGGCGGGAAGTGGAAATCACACCAACGATTATCAGGTAATTTTCAATTTTTTGCATACCTTTTGATTTTTAGTGATTGTATTTTTTTTTTTTTTTTAATTATTATGATTATTTTTTGTATTGTTTGATTCCAAATTTGTTTCTTATTTGCAGAAAAACAAATTTTTTTTGTATTTTTTTTGTTTTGAATTTTCATTTTGAACTCACCACACAAACAGATATTGCAAGCGTGTGCGTGGTGATCTTGATCTTGAGCTATCAATCAACATTGGCCTGGAACTGGGACCATGGAGCATGGACCATGACGACGACGACAACGATGACGACAGGAACAACGGCAGTGTGTGAATTTGGTGTTTGCATTTGTTGGGTGCTTTTGTGCTGTAATCTGTTATCAGCTATAAGTAGCTAAAAAGTTTGGTATTCGGTACCGAATTTACCGTTTATTGGCAACATGTTGCAACAATTCGCAACCGAACCGGTCAAGGGGTCAATCGTTCAGATGGGGGGAGATCGGTTCATGTTGTTTAATTAACAAAAATCAATAACATTATAAAAATACGTTTTGTAATATACAAGTATTATGATAGATAAGAGTCAATATAATATTTATAAAAATATATATATATAGATATGCATACAATGGATATGGATACGTAAGTTGAATGTACAACCATCGGATGGATGGCAACACATACCTGCTCTTTTCTCAGCTGCTTGTCTTCCTTCTCGCGACGACGCACCTCAACGATAAACTCATTAAACAGACTCTCACGCTCACGCACCTTCTCAATGGCCCGATAACGCTCTTCCTTCGCATTCCGTTGGCTAAACTCCGAGAACGATGATCTGTAATAAGATTACAAAAAGTACGGGTTGAATACTAGCAAAAAAAAAACAAGCGGAAAAGGCTATAGTCGAGCTCCCGACTATGGGATACCCGTTACTAATTTAAATAAATATAAAATATTTTTATTGCATACTTTAAGGCATTTACATTGCTTGAAACTTAAATCAGCCTTTACTACAGTTCTGTTTGACCTAGCTTGTTGCGATTTAGTAGGATAAAAGCTTATAATAACAGATAACTTAAATTGCTAAATAAATACGCGATTTACGGAGGCAGAAAGAGTCGTGGCGAATTTAAAACAAACTTGATCTGCGGTATATGAAGTATATAAGGTATATAGAAGTCTGCGTGTCAAATTTTGTTGATCTAGCTTTTAAATTCTCTGTGATCTAGGATCGCACACGGACGGACAGACGGACATGGCTATATCGACTTGGCTGTTGATGCTGATCAAGAATGCATACTAGTATATATACTTTATGGGGTCGTAGATGCTTCCTTCTCCCTGTTACATACATTTCAACGAATACAATATCCCCTTTATACTTATATTATTTGAGTAACGGGTATAAAAATATATTTAATTAAGGGGGTATTGCTGGTTGGCAAACACTTTTTTTCGATTTTTTTTTTGTCCTAAAAGGGTTTTTTAAAATTCGGAATACTTAAGAAGATATGTCCTTTTTTGTGAAGCAATTTTAATGTTAATGCATGTGAAGTCAAAACTTTAAACGCGTTTATCTCGAAACCACTTTTTTCAAAGCTGCGGCACGGATTGCGCCCGTAGTTCTGAACCGATTTTAATGAAACAAAGTGCAATCGACGCAGAATTGTCACCATTATGGTACCTCAATCATAATTTAAAAAGTTTTTTTACTATTTTTTTTTTACACTAAAGTACACCGACATTTTGTAAAAAAAAATTTCAAAATTATGATTGAGGTAGGGTCCCGAATTACACCTGTACTGAATCTAATGCCATTTACTTTTTTCATTTCTGATAATTCGAAGTAGAGTTATCCGTGCCGCAGACAGCATACCTTTGTTTTCGACGTCCAACTTTGAAGACCGACAACATTTTGAACAGCCCTCGTACAAATATGTTATGTTCCCAATACAATGAAAAAAAACAGAATTCAAATAACTATTTCCGTTTTCAAATAAGATTGTTTTAAAAAAGGTCCAAAAACAGCTTTCCAACCAGCAATACCCCCTTTCGTAAGATTAATTTCTTAATTGTCAAAATTGGAATAGGGAATCGTTTTACTTACTTGCCATGCAGCTTGGCCTCCTCCATGAGTTTACGGAAGTCGTCGCGCTTCTGTCGCATCTTGTTGCGTTTCTCCTTGCGCTCCTCCTCGGCGCGATCCTTCACATACTTTTCAAATACCTGTTTGCGTTCCTTCGATGTCAGCAGCAAATAACGCGGATCGAATACAATCTTGTGTAGCTCCTTTTCCCAGGTGCTGAATGCGGATACGTCCTTTTCGCGCAGCATCTCCTTGAACTGAGTGACACGTGTTTCCAGCGGCACCAAGGCCCGCTCCTTGGCCGCCCGCTGCTCAGCCTCAAGTACGGCATCTTCATTTTTCTTGTTCTTGGTAACTGTAATAACCACAATTATAATTTATGTTTATATATTTTGGTATCTAATTGTTCAAGCCACTTACAATTGCGCACACGCTTTGTGGGCACTTCCTCCACACTGGATTCGGATTCGGTGCGTATTTTAATGACCTCATCATCTTCGTCTTCATCCGGCTCCAAGCGCTGCACCTGCTGATGTGGCGGCTGTTGCTGTGATGCCGCCTGCTGCTCCTGCGCAGCGGGATTTTCGCCTGGTTTTGGATCCGCCTCAGCGGATTTTTCCTCTGCTGTTTTGAGCTGTTCAGGTCGTTCATTAACAGCCTTGTCTACATCCTCACGATTCATCAAATCTTCGGGTCGATCCCAGACAGATGTGCGTGTGGAAGGATTATAGAAGAAGACTCGTGCATCGCCAGTCCAGACCACACACCATGGTGTGCCCGCGATTGGTGTGCTGGTCACAGGACGTGATTTGTCCGTCTGCTTGGCGGTGGCAGCTGCCGCCGCTAGTTTCTTTTGTTCCTCATCCTTCTTGCGCTTCTCCTCGGCTGCCTTTTTAGCTTCCTTCTCCAGTGCAGCGGCCTGAGCTGCCTTATTGTTTTCACTGTTTGCCTTCATGGCAGCTGCTGCTGCGGCAAATGCCATTTGGGGATCAAAGCCGGGTGCTGCACCTGGCGGCATATGCATTAATGGATTGGGTAGCAAATGCGGTGGCATGCCAGCGGGGGCGCCAACTGGTGGCGCCTGAGGGGATGCTCCCGAGTGAGCTGCCATGCGTGCAGCTTCCATGTCCCGTAGCGCCTGTGGTTTCTCCCATACGCTCTCGCCGCGAGCTGCATGAAAGTAGTATGGACGACCATCAGGTGCACGATGCTCAGACCATTCGGCTGCCCGGGCAATGACCGCTGGATCAATGACACCAGGCTTAATGATTAAATTCTTCGCGGGCTTGTCCAGTGATGCTGTTGGCGGTGCATGCATGTGTTGCTGCTGTTGTTGTTGCCAGGGCGGCACACCAACACCCCATGGACCTGCCGGTGCACCGCCAGGAAACCCGTACGCAGGCGGCGGCATACAAAACGGAGGTGGTTGACCAAAGCCAGGTGGTGGCTGCATACCGGGCGGCTGCTGGAACATCGGCGGCGGCTGCTGACGCACATTCGGTGGTGGCTGGCTGAGCAGCGGCCCTGCACTATTGGGCGGTGGTTGATTCAATAGATGGGGCGGCGGTTGAGAGGTCAAATGTGCATGACCAGGCACAGCAGCAGCTGCTACTGCTGAACCATCAGCACGATCCCCAGAGTTGGTATCGGGCTTGGCAACTGCATTTGGCTGCCGTTTGGCTAGCTCTTCAACCTCAACTTGTGTCATGATTTTGATATTTGGACCATCGGGTCGCGTCCATGTTGTTTCACGCGTTACAGCGTGATAATAATACGAACGCCCGTCCTCGGCTTTTGTTTCGACCCAAATTTCTGGCGCCTGTGCCACACCATTGACAACGGGAGGCGGCTGATTGCTGCTTATATGTTGAGCTGTAAGCTGCTGCTGTTGTTGTTGTTGCTGCTGCTGCTGCAGCTGCTGTTGTTGTTGCTGCATCTGCGTGTGCTCGCCCATGGGACGACCGCTAAACGCATTAAATGGCTTGCTCCTATAAATAGTTAAAATTTACCAAATTTGTATTAATTTACGTTAAAACAGTCGTCAAACCAATCACTTACCACTGCACTTCATTGGCGTTTGGTTTTTCGTTAGCAATTGCTAGCCCGTTGGGCCCGTCTTGGCTACCAATATTGACACCCGTAGTTTTGCCATTCATGGCCGGTGGAGATTGACTTTGGGAGTCGTGCGGACTTAAGCTTGCTCTATCTCCGTCCATGCTTTCATCTAAACTTGTTTCCATTGCACAATTTTCACAAAATTCGATCTATTTAATTTGCATTTACAAATCAGAAAAATTTTCTACAACTTTTAGCCGCTATCGATAAATATTGACCGTCTCTTTATGTTATCGAGTCCGAATTGGGGGCAACCATGCAGTGTACACAAATGAGTTGATAGAAAAATACCAACACACTAAAAAATACTTAAATATGTTTATATTTAATTAAATAATATGGCAACGCTATTTTGCATAACTTACAATCAGCAGTTATATTTGAATTTCTACTTTTTTTTTATTATAAAAAAATAAAAAATTCACACATTTCATTTTGCAAAATCAATACTGTTTTGTGGTTTGTCATTTTGTTTTCCATTTTTAGAGATTGATAAGCTTTATACAGTTTTAAAAATAAATTATCTATTTTTAAAAACAAACATTTTGTTGTCCAAACCAATACTTGACTCACTGTACTAAAATCATCTATACTCGACCACATTGCATAGCATTGTACGAGTTCCCACTGTAGCTTTAAATTGAAATTTCATGGATTATGCACCATTTACATGAAAATAAATGGAAATTTGTATTTCAGCTCAAATCGAAATGAGCTGTCACTTTAAAAAGTCTTTGCTAGGTGCAATTCTCTGTCTCAGTGTTGCGGTTTTAGCTGTTGAAAAAGAATTCACGCCCACGGAGGATTATTGCAATGCTAGTTTGTGTCATGGAAAAAAGCATGTGGCATGTGGAGTCAACTCCACAAATATAGTAAGTAATGATAGGTCACATATACATAACTGTGACAACTCTAACAAAATGTGACGAAGTGTGATTTTTGCACATATGAAGGACAATCGATATTAATAATCAATATGAGCTATTTACCAGGAATACGGAAAACAATGTAGAGGAGTTTCGGAGTTGATCATCTTTCCAAAAGCCATAAAGGTAATGATACACACATTAGCGAAGTAGAGGCAACAAGGCAAAAAAAATTGCCACGTACATAAATATGTATGTGATTTTCATCGATTCATTTCTATAAACACATCGACAAAAATAAATCCATGAATTTTGTTGAACTGTTCTGCTAAACGGCAGTGATGAAAAATTTATTATGACGGCAAAACTTTCTGATTGTAATATATGAAAATTCCCAAAATTCCAGCGAACCGAACCGAAACCATACCGGTATTTCAAAACCGAAACACACAAAAACCGGTTCACCGTTACGAAACCTTTATTCAAAGATTTACCGTAACCGATAACCGAAAACCTAAATGCGAATATAACCGAAACCGTAACTGAAACCGATATTCGTTTCGGTTTTAATCCCTGATTAAAACTTTCTCTAATTTTTAACATAAAAATTGGATATAAAAATTTATTTTTGGATGTATGAAAACCCGAAATTAGCCCTTATAAATGAAACGGTTATTAAACGGTTAATTCGATTTACAGAGTTTCGGTTTTAAGGTTTCGGTCAAGTTAATTTATTTTTTTCGGTTACGGTCTCAGTTACGGTTTTAAATTTCAATCGGTTTTTACCGGTTAAAGGTTATGGTTGCGGTTAGGGTTTTAACCCCTGATTACAACGTATTATTTATTATTTTATTTGGTTTTCATACCATTACAATAAAAGAAATGACAACTTTGTTTTTACCTCAAAATTCCGTCAAAAATTCAAAGCGTTCCATCAACGAGTTTTGATATATGATCACTATTTTACAGGACTTCATAATAAATAGGTTCAATGAGATTCGATCTAAAATAGCCGCGGGAATCGAAGGATGGCCTCCAGCTGTTCGGATGGCATCCATGCTTTGGGATGAGGAGCTCGCCTATTTTGCACAGATAAATGTCCATGAGTGCACACAGCATCGTGATCTGTGTCGCAATACTGCCAAGTACAAAAATGTTGGACAGACTGTGGTTTATCGTGCGGTGAACTCCCGTAGTCGCCCAGAGGGATTAAAAAATATCGTATTTCGTATGATGGGTAAATGGAGCAAATGGAGTAAATCATTTGGCGGTGTGATGATGAATATTCGCAATTATACCTATGATCATTAGTAAGATTTGGACACACACTCACACACAGATTAACAACTTACACACACACAACTAACGGTACTCTTCTGCTCTCTTCTCTCTCTCTAGTGCACCTAAGGAGACCTATTCGCAGCTTATACTGGAGAACACCAATAAAGTTGGCTGCGCAGCTCTGCAAATGCTCCAAAATGGCTGGCGTCAATACTTTTTCACCTGTAACTATGCCCAATCCCCAAGTGTCGGCAAACCAATATATACGGGCATATTTGGAATGAAACCTGGCCAATCCTGTAAAACCGGCCGACATAAGAAATGGAAAAATCTGTGCGGCCCTGACGAGTTCGAAAAAGACGCAAAGTCTTCGAACGAGACTGAAGTCTCCGCTGCTACATTGGAAGAGGAAAAAGGAGAAGCACCTGTAAGAAGAATCGATTCCGACTTGGATGACAGTGATATGAAAAACGGCACTGAGAATGCTTCGAGCATCGATGCCGACCGCAAGTTATACCGCCTTAAGTTTGCCAGATTTATGCAAGCTATTAAGAACGCCACACGACTTGCCAAGAAACGGAGAATTGTAATTGTCACCAGCAACCACCAAGTGGACGTTGATGCTCCAACCAAACAGAATTCCGTAGAGCAACTTATTGAGAGCGCGAATAAAGTCTCTAGTAGTCTAGATTCTAAAACACACAGAAAATGACCGGATGAAGTTAATATGTTGGTGGCTAGATGGCTTACTTACAAGTTTATGCTAACTTAATATTAAATTTTTGTGATTTAATTTTAAGTATATTGAACATGCAGTCTGTCAAACATATAAACTTATTACACATTGAATAAAAAGACTATATCAGCTAATAAAAAAAGCCAAGAAAGTTTTATTCGACACTTTAAGTCTTGTTAATGCATTGATATTGATTAAATTTTTGTGTGAATGCTTATTTCTTGTTTTTGTTTATGTATTGTACATCCTGTTTCAATTTGGTTAAAATCGGATGGCTATAAGCATATAATAGCCATCCGATTTTAACCAAATTGAAACAGGATGTACAATACATAAACAAAAACAAGAAATAAGCATGATGGTTAAGAAGATATTTGAAAAGAACAGCAAGTTTTTTATACTAAAGACGGACTTTCGTCTGATCGTTTTCAAGGCTACGACGTATGCATAATTATAATAATATCCTCATATATTTATTTATAAATATATTTTTTTTAAATTTTAAAGTTATGAAACAATAACATAACTTAAATTTTTTTCAATCATCATAGAATAACTCATATTTTTATTTATATTTCATGAATTAACTCGTCTCCAATTGCATTTTCTTCCATATTTCATTCATGCGTATTTGTCCCTCACGCAAATGCTGGAGCAGCGCCTCCGCAGTTGTTTCATGTGCTTTGGCTGGGACCTTGTGCGCTCCCGGAGCCCTGCACAATAATGCATGACGCTCGAATCGCCAGATGGTTTTAAAACTCTTATTGCAAAATTCACATATTCGCTCTTCATCCCGATCGGCAATTTGATGATGATTTGGCTCAGGACTTTCGGGTTTTTTAACTGGACGTGACGTCGTCCCCTTTGGCTCTGGCTTAATGAGCAACTGTGTCTTATTCTTGCGTTGCAGTTCCTTCTGATGATTGTAACGTATGTGATGGTACATCTTGGACATGTTCGTTTTAGTGCGTTCGCAGAGAGTGCACTTGAGGTACGATCGAAATGGCAGATGTTTGAAACAATGCTTCTGCAATTCCGAACGCTTTGTGGTGTTCTGTACCTCGTGACATTGCAGACACAGGCTCTGGCCATCCTTAATCTGAAAGCTGCGCTCAATAAAGTGCTCAAAGTCATGCTTCTGGAAAACATGAGTACGCCAATCCTCCATAGAATTAATTTCCTTGCCGCACTTTGGGCACAAATACGATATTAATTTAGCGAGTCCATCCATAGATATCTCAAAATCGCCATCCTGATGGAGTGTGGCGGACTTTCGTTTTCTTTTAATTGGCGGGTTCTCATCTGTTTCCGTATCATGATCACTTTGCATTCCATTCTGTAGTTTATCCATTTCCTCTTCGCCTACAGCATCAATTTCAATAGTTACTACTTCTTTATTTCGTTGCGGACGAGCGTCTGTTGGTTTTCCTACGTTTTCAGTGACCTCTAGACGTTCCTCAAAGAACTCTTGACACAGGGCATCCAATTCGTATTCATCTTTCACATCCTGTGTCTGGTCCTCTTCCTCCTCTTTTCGCACAAAATCGTCGTAGGCATTTAAGCAGCGATCTAACGCCTGCTCACTGGCATTGGCATTGGGCTTGTGATTTGGATTTGAATTGGATTTAACTGTGGCTAATACTGCTGGTGACGCTTCATCCTGATCTTCAAGCTTCAGATCAATGTCCATCAGTGCCTTTTGTAGCAAATCATTACGCTTCCGCAGCTGCTTTGGTACTTTTGCATCGTCTAGGGCGCGTTTCACTTTCTTCATTTTGGCTTCATACTTTTCGATCTGCTTGATGTGGATCGTCAACAGATGCTCGTTCAATGCTCGTCGCCGAGTAAAGGCCATTTTGCAGTGTACACATCTATATGTCTCACAATGATCCAGATGCATAAAATAATGATACTGCAACAGAGCAATTGTCTTGTGTGCGTTCTCCACCCACTTGAAGCACAGCTGGCACTCGTGAAAATGTTCATCGATTTGAATAAAGTTGAAATCAGCATACGTCTTCTTTAGGTAATCATGTTTCTGTAGCAGCAAAAATATGATATTTATTACTAATTCAATGCTATATATTTTTAAACAAACCATATTCAAGTGCTGTCGCCACTCGGCTTGTGTACGAAAGGCTCTGCCGCATTCCGGGCATATATAAATCATATGTGCTTCTAACCGAGCATTTAACTTGCTCTGCTCATCGGTGAGCACGCTATTTCCTGGTTTCATTCTTAGTTTTTAACGATTTATTTAAATTAAATAAAAATTTATTTGTTTATTTCGAGAACTATCGAGAATATCTTGTGCTTCATATCGATTGGTCGATAGACACATTGTCAATTGTATCGAAACTTCTGCTATGTAATTATCGATACACTTGCATGCTCGATATCTACATTCCAATAAAGTATCATCTCCGGAAAAGTCAAAGTAGAAATAAAAAAAAGTTTAAATAGAAAAATAATATTGATTCTAATAATATAGGCATGTCGAGTGTAGCAAAACCGTCGGTAAGTAAACACACGGCTTAGGTATTGGTAGCAACACTTATAATTATTTCAATTCTATGTCCTGCCAATCGCAGTCTGCCAATGCTGGAAATGGAGCTACCACGTCCGCAACTGCAAGTGCAAATGCAACTGCAGCCGCGGCAGCATCCAGCTCGGCGTCGTCCGGCGGTAACGTGCAGGAGTTTAAGATTCGAGTGCCCAAGATGCGCAAGAAGCACCATGTGATGCGTTTTAATGCCACACTTAACGTTGATTTTGCGCAGTGGCGGAATGTGAAATTAGAGCGGGAGAACAACATGAAGGAATTTCGTGGCATGGACGAGGATCAGCCGAAATTTGGCGCTGGATCGGAATACAATCGGGATCAGCGCGAGGAGGCACGTCGCAAAAAGTTTGGCATAATAGCACGAAAATACAGACCAGACGCCCAGCCCTGGATTTTGAAAGTGGGCGGTAAGACGGGCAAGAAATTCAAGGGCATTCGAGAAGGTGGAGTCGGTGAAAACGCAGCCTTCTATGTGTTTACACATGCTCCAGATGGTGCCATTGAGGCGTATCCACTGAATGAATGGTACAACTTCCAGCCCATTCAACGTTACAAGTCCCTGTCGGCGGAAGAAGCTGAACAGGAGTTTGGTCGCCGCAAAAAGGTGATGAACTACTTTTCTCTTATGTTGCGCAAACGTTTGCGCGGTGACGAGGAGGAGGAGCAAGATCCCGAGGAAGTGAAATTGCTCAAGGCTGCTACCAAAAAGTCCAAAGAGTTGAAAATTACCGATATGGATGAATGGATTGATTCCGAAGATGAATCCGACTCCGATGACGAGGAGGAGAAGAAAAAAAAGGAGCAGGAGGACAGCGACGATGGCTCTGGCAAGAAGGGCAAAGGCAAGGGCAAAAAGGGTGCGGACAAAAAGAAGAAAAAGCGCGATGTGGACGACGAGGCGTTCGAGGAGTCCGATGACGGTGACGAAGAGGGACGCGAAATGGACTACGATACTAGTTCCAGTGAAGAGTAAGTTACTCTTAGCAATAACATTTGATTATTCGTACAATAACTTATTGTAATTATTATAGTGAACCGGATCCAGAGTCCAAGATGGTCAAGGACATGAAAGGTGTGGCCGAAGAGGATGCATTGCGCAAGTTGCTCACTTCAGACGAAGAAGAGGATGAAGAGAAGAAATCGGATGAATCTGACAAGGAGGAGGGCGATGAGAAAAAGAAAAAGGAGAAGAACAAAGATGAGGCCTCCAAGGACAAGAAGAAAAAGAAGCAATCGAAAGATGACAGGAAATCAAAAGCAAATAATGGCAGTGACTCGTCAACGGATCTCAGCTCGGATAGCACAGATTCCGAAGATGATCTTAGCAATGGGCCGCCCAAAAAGAAATCATCCGCAGTCAACAAAGATAAAGACAAGGACAAGGATCTCAAGGCCATCGCCAGTGGCAGCAATGCAAATAAATCACGCTCGGCCACGCCAACTCCGTCGAACGATGCCAACAAACGGAAGATGATGAACAGTCTGCCCAGCGATCTCACCGGCTCCGACACCAGCAACAGTCCCAGCAGCACACCAGCTAAGCGTCCCAAGAGCGAGCTCAGCAACTCATTGCCATCATCCTTTACAGGCGTCGTTAGCAACAAAGTGGAGTACGTATTGAATTTTGCAGCGATTGCCAGATTCGTTTTGTAATTTTTGATTTTATTCACAGGGATTATGGAATTACCGAGGAGGCTGTGCGTCGTTATCTCAAGCGTAAGCCCCTAACTGCCACTGAGTTGCTAACAAAATTCAAAAACAAAAAGACTGGTGTCTCGAGTGATCGATTGGTTGAAACAATGACCAAAATATTGAAGAAAATCAATCCCGTCAAGCATACCATTCAGGGCAAAATGTACTTATGGATCAAATAGAATTGACATTAATTGAGTTGTCAGTGCCTACCTTAAATTGGCTTATTTTTTCAAAACGTAATAAACGTTAACAGATTTTGTAAAACAATTTGTTTAATTTGTTTGTTTCAATCGATCGCCAACAAGCTGATAACAATAAACATGCAATCAATCAGACTATCGATATTTCCGTACTCAAAATACTGAAAAGATAATCATACATCGGTATATTCTTATTTGAAAAAATCGATACAGCAATTGTCATTCTGCGTCGATATTAAACTTTCAAAGCAAATTAGGCAGGCATTTAAGTTATATTGAAACAATTGTTTGTTTATATACTAAAATTATAATTTCTTGCACAATTTTATTTTAAATTTTGCTAAGTAAAGGCTATAATTTTAATGAATGCTGGGGCATTATTACAATTAAATAAATTTTACGAAAAATATTTATGAAAATTATAAAAGTATCGAATTTTTTAGCGATGTATGACATCGGTATTGTATAGTCGTAGTCGATAGTGAAAACAAAGTAGAAAATTCGATAAATCGAATGAGCCATCGATAGTTTTGCAGCTTTACTGTGTGTGTGGGCTGAGTTCTGTTCTAAAAACTTAATATATACCAAATAAGCAAAGTTGAGCTGCTGTAAAATGTGTAATCAGCAATTTGGCAACAAAAGCAATCTGATTTAATAATTCTTAAAAGTGGTGGTGCGTGTGCCGTGTCCTAAAATCATATTTATTTATTGCAACGCAATAGCGATATCGACGAGTGCGAACGAAAACGAATGAGAATAAGCGAGTGTTAAAAAAAAACAGAGTACAATAACGATAGAAAACAGTTGCAGCCAAGTTCAATAGAATTGAGAAAACAAACAATATACACAAGTGAGTAGCAGCAAATGCAATTGATTGTATTGAATCTTAGACTTCAGTGCCAGCTGTTTTCTTGCACAATTAATAAACACCCATGCAAACACCCACACAGCCGCACACACACACACACATGTGTATTTACGTATAAAAGCATAACAAAAGCAAATGCCGTTGGAATCAAGCTTTTATATTGTGCAGTATTCTATTATTTTCTTCTAAAACTCGGCGTGTATTGTCCTGGGTTTTTTTCACCTGTTGTGCAGCAGTTTTCTATTGAATAAATTTATAGTATAAGTTTGTAAATTGTGAAAACCTTGACGCTAAAACTGTGCGTATATAAAGTTCAAGGCATTGCGTGTAGGTGTGTGTACATGTGTGCGTGCGTACATTGTGGGTGGCTATGCGGGACCTGCGTCCAACAGATTAAAATGTTAGTTGAAAAGTTTATTATTATTCAATATGCTTTGAAATGTGACAACACCCTTAAACAAGTGATAAGAGAGCATTACATTTAGGGTAAACCCCTCTATAGGTTCATAGGAACGTACATAGTATGTATGTATATATTTATCAACAGGCACGCGCTAGTCCAGCTATAGGTATACATACATATGTAAGTATGTATAAACGTTAGTCCGCTTTGTGTTTGTTTATTTATTTATGTATGTACATGTACGCATGTGTATTGTATTATATTTCACTATATTTGCAAATACAATAATAACAAAGTCACGTTCTCAATAATTCTTTATTTGTATTGATTCGTATGGACACGATGTGTTAATTATATGTGACGTTCTTTATATTAAATTATGAATTTATTACAAAAATTAGTGACATTTTTGTGCCTACCACGCCACATGTATACTAAATGGATTATCAGCTTTAATTTTATTTCTCGTAAAATTTCCATGTTACTTTCGTAGTCCCGTGTTGTTTTGAAATGCAATTATTAATTATTTAGTCCCTCACAGCATACAAAATATTTGAAAGGATCAGGGATTAAAACCGATACCAAACTTGTAGCCGTTAACCGGTACTAACCGATTGAAATTGGCAACCGTAACCTAAATAATAACGGAAACAAAACTTTTTTATTATACCTGAACAGAAAAACAGAAATCATTCAAACCGAAATAACCGTTTAGAACCCGATTCATGCATAACGGTTAGCATTAAATTAAATTTTGTTGTTAATGTGTATTCTTCGTTTTCAAAACTAACTTAGATTTTTTTTAATTTGAATAAAATTACTAGTGAATAGAAACATATTTTTAAATCAAAGAATTTTTGGTTTTATTTTTATGAACCGAAATCATATCGGTATTTGGAAACCGAAACAAACAAAAAATAACCGTTAACCGTGACGATACCGATTTCGGAAGATTTTCCGATACCTATAACCGAAAACTTCGAACTTAACCAAAACCGTAACTGATACCGATATTCGTTTCGGTTTGATACCCTGGAAAGGAGTGTAATTTTTAAACAGATAATGATATCAGAAAAACTTACAGCAAAATCTAAATCATTTTATAATTAATAAACAAAAATAAAAAGCAGTCATTAAATCATTAACGAGCTTATTTCCACAATTCTTATTTCTATAACACAGTTTTTCGCTTACCTTTGCCTTTACTTATCAAAACTCGAAATTAGATTAAGCATTTTTCATTTGTTGGGAAATGGGGGAACGCACAACGATTGAGCAACGGGAGTTGGTTCTAAATCACCACAAAATGGAGCATTCTCGACGGAAAATCGCTGATTTTGTGAATTTAATAGAGTCCACAGTAGAGGGAATTATTCATCGTTTTGTATTTGAGAACATAGTGGAAACGAAATTTGTAATGCCCGAGATGAGCGTTATATTGTACGAAAAGTAAATAAAAATCGATCGATTTCGGTTCAACAATTAGCTACTAAGGTGTAGCAAAATCTGTGCAAATCATGCTCCGGAGAAACTATTCGCCGAGTGCTCAGAAAGAATAATTTGCATAGTAAAGTTGCATGCAATAAGGCTGTAATTAATAAGAGCAATCGTGAGCAAAACAACAAGGACTCCATCATCTGCGAGCAGGTAATATTTGCTGACGAATCCCACTCAAAAGTTTTCGATTCCGATCGGCGACTCGACGTCTGGAAGAAAAGCATTTAACTTGAACAAATAAAAAATAAACATTGAAATTTTAACTTGGTGGTTGAAACCAGCTGGGAGAGAGTGTAGTTCCCTTTTATGTGTTTGTTATCGTCTAACTCGCGTATGAATCATTTTTATTTTGCCGGCTGACCAAAGTTATTTATGAGCTTGTAAGCTTCAGCGTCAGCATCTGCAATATTTTTTTTGTTGAAGTATTTTAGTGGTGCACTGAAAATTATTCAGATATAATTGAAAAAATGTGACAAGATTTCAATTGTTACAAATTAAACTCAATCATAACAATGCTTTCCCACATCAAAACAGGGAACCGACAACAACAATGTAGTGTTGTTTGCGGACTCGTTTGTCATGCATTCGTTGCGGATTAATAAGCTTTCATTCAGTCGCAATGAGCTTTTTCGCAATAACTGTTCTCGGCTTCAAATTGTTTGGACGAGCTTCGTCTGCTGTTTGCGCTTTGCATACCGATAACAATGTAAATGTTACATCAGGGTCAAAAACTATCGGTCACAGTTCCAGCACCAATATTTTGTCAACAAACATTGAAGAACAGCTGACTTGCGCTTCCCGGAACAACAGGAAAACCAAATGAAACATAGAGAAGAAAGAAACTGAAACAAACTCGCACACATACACGCACTCACACGCACACGTTTATCTTATCAGAAAGCAATGGCGGGGCTTTGGCCGCTGTTGTTTGTTTGCCTTCGACTTCAGCTTGCCTTTCATGGATTTTCATTTATGCACTTGTTTTGCAGGCCACCGCACACACACACAGACACAAATTAGCACAGATGAGAAATGCGAATAGTGCGGCGAATGGTAACAATCAAAAGCAGCAGCCGCAGCAGCAGACGTAGCAACAACAAATTGTGAGATACTAACAACAAATACACAACAGTTTAACAAGCAGCAAGCACTCAGCAGCAGCGGCTTGTTTAGCTTAAGTCGATCCGATCAGTAACTGGATCAGCCAGAAAAGCAATATGGCCAGGAAACGTTGTTCCACCGTGCAGCTGGCATTGCTTGGTCTCTGCTTCATATGCCATCAGTCGATCATTGAGGGACATGTGCTCGTCTATAGACGCGCCACAAGTCAGGTAAGTCATATAAGATACAGTTAAGATCAAGACTGCAAGCTTTTCTTACAAAAATTATAAAAATAAACAAATTATTCCATATATTTTTTAATTTTTAAACATTATTAAATAATAAGCAATTCATTGTCATGACCTAGATCCTTAAAAAATCATAGAAAATTGAGGTAATTAAATATTTTAATTTCATAAAATTAAATGAATTCTCCAAAATCTAGAAGCTTTGCAGTCTTTGTGTCTAATATACGCTTTGTGATCATTCATTATTGCCAACTCCATTTATTCGCAGTTGATTGAGGAATTCAACGATTTGCCAGCAGTATTTGGACCCAGTATATCTGGCAATAGTCTCCGAGTGTTCGTAGTGCCCCAAGATACCGCCAATCAATATGCTTGTGTGCATTTAAGACCACCACCGCGCACTGGCTATCCAACTGGGGCCAAGTTTGTGGCGATTATATCGCGGTAAGCAAATTAGCACTTTAACCATTCAAATTAAAAAATTAAAACTTTGTATACTGGTTGATTTTTTAGCGGCGGAGATTGTACATTTGAACAAAAGGTGCGTGTAGCCCAAAATGCAACATATTATGCTGTGATCATCTACAATAATGAAGGCGATGAGTTGGGTATGTCCACAAATACTCGTATTTGCAAATCCTCCAATATTTTTTATCATTATTTTTATTTTGACAGAACAAATGACAGCCAACAATGCCCAGGGCATACACATACCCTCCGTTTTTGTTGGCCTTACGACCGGCAAAACATTATTATCGTTTAGTACACCTGAGGTGGTGCTAATCATCAATGACGAGCTGCCATTCAATATCAACACCCAGCTGATATTGCCATTTTCCATACTTATTGGTCTCTGTTTTCTCACTATGGTATGTGGTTAAGTTTGTTTTGATCTATTATTGGCCTAACTGCAATTGGACCTTTGCTTGACCAGATTATCTACATGATATACAAGTGTATACGGGAGCAGCGACGTCTACGTCGTTATAGGTTGCCCAAGAGCATGCTTAAGAAGATTCCTGTCCTGCGATATACCAAAAATAATACAAGCATCAAGTATGAGACCTGCGTTATCTGTCTGGATGACTTTGTCGAGGATGACAAGTTGCGTGTGCTGCCCTGCTCGCATCGTAAGTGCACAATAATTGTCACACTTGAGCATGATGTAATTAATGTTTGTAATCTTTGCTTTATTTACAGCTTATCACAGCCACTGCATCGATCCCTGGCTAACAGAAAACCGTCGTGTCTGCCCCATTTGTAAGCGGAAGGTTTTTACGAAGGGCGAAACTCGTGCGAGTCGGAATCGGCAGCCTTCTTTAGATAGCGTAACCGATACTGATGACGATACCACCCCGCTATTGCAACAACAGCCACAAACAGCATCTGCAGCCTCAGCGGCTGTCAGCGCCAGTGGGAGCAACGGCGTCAGCATCAATTCAACAGGCACCACAAGACATGGCACATTTCGACACGGCGATGTTGTGCGCAGCACTGCCGAGGCTGAGGAATATCACAGTTCAGACGATGAAAATGGTGTGTTCATTATTTAAAGTATAATTTTAGCTTTAGTATATTTAGTTTGTTTTTACCATACCCTAACATATGTAAGGCATTTTAATTGGATCAAATTTGTTGCATCAAATTGCAATACTAATACATTTAAATAGTAGTGCATTTTTAAATATGAAGTCTTAACATGTGCGACTCTTTTGGGTATTTATTTCCCGCATTCTTAAATTTTATAAGTTTCCGTAATCTTATTAATGTTGCATTAAATTGCAATATTAACACATTTAAATAGTAGTGAATTTTGAAATATGTAGTTTTAACATGTGCGACTCTTTTGGGTTTTTATTTCCCGCATTCTAAAATTTATTTATATATTTCCGTAATCTTTTAAATGTTAAATAATTAAGTAAAAACCAAGGTGACCAAATATTTTTTTGATTTGTTTGATTCTAAGTTTAATTAATTTTGTTTTTACATACATATAGCTCTGCTGGAATCCAGGCCTCAGGCTAATGCGTCGGCGTCAACCTCCCAACGACGCATTAATCCGTTTGACCGGACACCAAATTTACCCGCTCATTTGGCGGATCAGCTGAGCGAGCCAAGGGGCAATCTTTGGTCACGTCTTAACTTTAAGTAAGTGGCTTAAATTATTGAAAACTTTTCAACTAATTGTTGTTTTTTTTTATTTTTATTACTTAGCTTCCTATTTCGCCGTCAGCCCGTTGGCATCAGTGTTGCGGCGCCGCCGTATCTCGAACATGTTGAGTCCGGCCCAAGCGAAATTACTGTCCGCGGAGTGACAGAAACTGCCACAACTGTTGCAATATCGACGCCTACATCAAACAATATCCTAAATCCGAATTTAAGCGGCTCATTCAAAGATGATGACGATATGCCACCGCATCGTTCGATTTACGAACCAATCGCAATAAATACACCCGCCACGGAGCACGCAACGTCTGCTGGAGCAGTTGATGGTGCTGATTCGGCGTTTCTACAGACGCCCGTCCAAGGCGGCATAGGAGTGGCCGCGTTGCCTCATAGCGCTGATGATCGCCAGTTTCTCATATGAATTAGACGCAAATGTAGGGGGCGATTTAGTGAGTTTAGTTTTCTAGGCAATAGGCTACACCAAGCAGGCAGACAGTTATCTAAAATGAATCCCCCGATTTTTATAGGCGTAATAATATAAATGTCGCTTGGTTGCGGCCAAACTGTGGCTGCCAGCTGCTTTGTTTTAAACAATTAACAAATGTTTACCCTTAATATACATAATATGTAATTGTATTTGTATTTGTAATCATCATAATCATGCATCGTAGATCATGAATGATTATGGTTCGCACCGCAACACACATTACATTCATACATACCCACAAACATACATACATACATAAATATGCGTATACAAATTGTGATTTATTTTATATACCTTATATATTAATAATATTATTGGCTTGCGTAACTAAAGTCGAACAACATACAAAATGTAAAATGAAAGAAACACAAAAATACCAATTATCACTGTATAAGATTGAAATTGTTTACCTGATTCGGATTAAATATTCGATTTTTGTTTGTTTTTTTTTTTTTTAACTCACTCAACAATTCAACACTCCGAAACAAAGTCGCTTGTAAAAAGAGATCGTTCATAAAATTAAGGTAACCAAAACAGAAAAAAATGTGTAATTTTATTTAATAAACATTAGTTTTAATATGTGCATATGAAATTTGTTTTCAAAACCTTTAAATCTAAATGTGCATCAATAACGAATAATCCATTTATTATATTTTGTATGATGTTACTGTATATTATTATCTTCGATTTAACTAATTTTAAGTTTTCCAAATTATTCGACGTATTCTATTTTCCAATAAAAGGGAGGTTCGAACATTTAACTACAAAAATCAAATACATTGAGTAGTGATTTAAAACAAATAATTGAAAATATATGCTAAATATAAGCGGTAGCTTGTGATTAATTTCTCAAAAAAAAAAACAACAAGAAAATACTTGCAACTGACGAAAACTGTTCACAACAATAAACGTGAAAACTGTAAAACGAAATCAATTAAATATAAAGACATAATAACTTGTGTGTTTCAATATGTAAACTAAAATTAATTTATAATAAATTTAACATAAATGATACAAACAGTGCTGTCATTTTGAAAATCGAGGGTATGAAATATTCAGGCCTGTTCCGGTTTTCACTTTTTATTTTATAGCATTTTGTGATATGCATTTATTTACTTAGCATTTAGGCTAAGAAATTAAAAATGATATTTTTTTCACATTATAGGACTTAAACTCATCAACTCGAAGTGATATCAATCCGCAGAATTTCGTCGAAAAATTATTGGAGCAGGTAAAAGAATTTCACTTCCGCAAAATCTTACCGAATGTTAAAACCGGAACAGGCCGGATTAATTGCTATAAACATTTCAAATTTCGCCTAGAGGTTATGCTTTAAATATTAATTAAGCACTTTTTAACGTACCTCCTAAAAGTATGCTGCACTTTAAATGTGGTCACGCACAAAAGCTGACTGCTACAGCTGGTTTCCTTCCTTTGTTATAAAAGTGGTCCGCAAAAACGCAAAAACTGGCCAAACTGTTCTGAAATTTTTGAGAACAATTTTTCCGGCCGAAAAAATCAACTTTTTTGTTTTTTGAGCTAGAAAATTGAAAAAAATACCAGACATTTTGTTGAATTTTTCTCGAGTTTCCGATATCTTTTGATTCTCAATTTTATTTTTATTTCTCAATTTTTTTTTGGCTTTTTTTTCAGTTTCGACACCAAACTAATTTTAAAATAAAGTTAATTAATTTACCGAATTTTGCATTTTGTTTTTTTTTTTTAAATTGTTTTTATTTAATTTTTGATTGATTTTTTTAAATTCCATTTCAAATTTGCGCGCCCAAAAATGTGAAATGTTATTAAATTCAATAGTATTGCATACTTTTCGGCATCCATAAAATTATGTTGCACAAAATGTTGCATAGTACCACGCCATGCCACTAGAAGGCGCCACTAAATTTGTAAAAAATTTAGACTTTTTCCTATTGCATACTTTCGGGGCTTTTTAAAATAAATAAGGACGTAATTAATTAATTTAATTTGTTGCACACTTTAAGCGCAATAATAATTTGTACCAAGCCTACTTTCTTTGTGACTTGAAAATATACGTCTTCAAAAGAACAGATGTAAAGTATATTTATTATTTCGTTTTTCGTACTTTTGTGGAAATAAAAAGTAAATATTTATGATGTCGTTGTCAGGTAATTACAACAGTTGTTTCGGTTGCACTTCTTTTACCCTAAGTATTTTACGATAATAATACAAATAATTTTGGTTTTGTACAAATACAAATGTTTTTTTTTTTCATTTTTTTTTTTATTAATACGATAACTATAAATAGAATTCATATAGTATTTAGATATACATAGTTATTTCATAGTATTGAGTAATGCACAGAAACTTGTCAGCATTGCAGTTATTAGACTAATCCTTTAGCAGAGCTTTTACATAGAATTTCGCTATGTGTATACATATGTATATATATCTATGTGTATGTGTGGATGTGTGCGATATCGTTTTTATTTTTTTGTTTTGTACAACTTGTATTTATTTATGTATGCATGTATATATGTGAGTCGTTCATGTGATGCGCGTTTTGTCTTGTAACTAATTCGAATTTAAACTATTACGTTTGTGTGTATTTATAAGCTATATACAAAATATGCACTTTTTTTTAAACTTAATACTAATAACATTAAGGGTCTACTAATCGAAACATGGAGGCGTATAGTCGCTGGCGCTTTACTTGACCACCAGCGACTGTTTGAGATGCCGCACCAGGCCTGAGCCTATATCCTGGACATCCGGCCATTGGCGTATCACAAAGATGATGAAACAAATCGTCAGAAATGTGGTCAACACGCGCACCCTACAAATATAAGAGAGAGTAGGTTGATTAATAAACGTATACGCAATGTACATACGGTGTCCACTCACCTCGTTTTGAGAAATGGCATTATAATGCCAGCAGCTGTTGCTACCAACAGCAACACCACTTGCAATATCGTTAATACCACATTGATGAGTTTCACAACCAGAGCGCGGGCATTTGAGTTATCGATGCCCTCGACGGTGACATATTGCTGCTGCGACATATGCTCCATTTTCGATATCTGTACGGGACGGGATGAGTGTGTGTGTGTTAGCTATTAATGCGTGTACGTGTGTGTGTATGTGTGTGAACTTACCCTTGTTTGACAATTCTCGAGCACTTCGTTGACGTCACGTAGTCTTTCATCGCTTTGGTATTGTACTTTCTCTTCCATGTCAGCAATTGTCTGTTTCAGATTCTCAATTTCATTCTGCAATAAATACAAAGGAATACAACACATGTATTAGTCTGGGCAGTCTGCCAAGTTAACAACGTGGCCTAAACGAACCTGATGCAATTCCGTCAAGTCATTGATTTGCTCTTCGAGTCCCTCGGCACGATAGCGTTCACTTTCGAGAGTGGAGGTCAAATTGTTGAACTCCTTTTGGCTCGTCTGTGCAATGAAAAAATATGGAACATTAATAACGTACTTATATTATGAGGTATATTATTGCATATAACTAGAGTCTAGTTACTAGATTTTTTAACAATATCTTCTTATCATTTTCGTTTTGAATTTAAATTTTGAGGGCATTTCCAGGAACATGAGTGCAATTTGAACATTTTACTTAAAACAATCAAAATAAATTTGTATAAATTGATAAAAATAGCAATGTAGTTTAAAAGTAATTTTACAGAAATTAAATTAATGTATGCTTTTTTTCCTGGTTGATTATTGGCTGAAAATGCCCATATATTAATTTAGTTTTTAATTAAATATTTCATTTAGAATATTAAATTGCTTTTATCTACCTCAAGGCGTTCGATTCGCTCTTTAAGCTTCTCGTTCTCAGCCTTACGCTCGGCCAGCTCCGTTAGCAGTGACTTTAGAACAATGTGATATTGACTGGCACCCGATTGACTCTTCCCAGAGCTGCAATGGGAAACAAAGAAGAACACATAGTATTATAAAGAACTTTATTCAGTTGGCCATTATGTATGTGGTCCACTTACCCAGCTGGTATGCTTTCGCTGGTGACGCTGCTGCATTCACTGCCATTGTCGCTGTTGAATTTACCGGTGCCGCTGCCAGTGCCAGTGTTGTTGTTATTGTTGCCACCGCCGGAACCCGTTGAGGTGCCCATACCCGGCAGCTGTTGCAACCGCTCGCCGGCGGCACTCAGAGCATCCGGATTGGCCTGCATGCCCTGCAACTCGGCCTCACTCATTTGATTGATATTGTCGGCACTGCCAAATTTGTTTTTAATGAGATGCGCGAATTCACGCGGCTTGGACATCACGGAACCGGAGAAACCCGTGATGCCGTCACGTATATTGCCGCCCACATTGCGCAATCCTTGGCCCACGTCACGCAACACCTCGCGCGGCTGTCGATGCTGACTCTTTGTCTGATATTGATGATTCTGTATATCCTTGGCCCGTTTGGTATAGCTGTCCAACTTTTTCTGCAGCTGCGAAATGCTGTGTGCGCTTTTCTGGTTTTTCTTCTCGAACACCGCCTAAAAGTAGATAATTGTAATTTGTTGTAATTTCTCATTCTATTGCTGCAGTTTTTTATATATCCTTGTTACCTTTATGCGCTGCAGTTGTTGCTTGTCGGCGCTGGCTGCGAGTTTCAGATACTCATTGACATTGTCTGAAAGGAGTTGAATAAAACCGTTAAGAATGCAAGTTTTAGTTTTTATTTTTGGAAAAATCAAAACAAAATAAGGCAGTCCTTTTTGTTATTTTATTTATGATTAAATTAATATTACGACTTTAGAGAATCTTTAAATCTCACGAAAAAATAAGTTTCTTTTATTTGGCTATATTAGTGGTGTCCAATCTCACACAATCAAATATGGCGCTTGTGATGGTAGCAGCGAAACAACAAGTCAACGAAACGTTTTACTGCTTTACATTAAATAAATGAAATAAAAGTTCATTCGAGCTGTCGCATCGTCTTGCGCTGTACGCTCTCTCCCCATTGAACGCAGATCAGCGACTGACATCAAAAAGGATCAGCCGATCAGATGCTTCGTGAGAGAACAAAAAGCCGAAGACACGCATCGTGAGCGAACAAGCCGCCGAACGTGCTATTTATAGAACACACGTATTCTCCCCCTCTATTCGAGTGTTAGCTACGATTCGGACAGAATTATGAGTTCCTATTCCATGGTATAGGCTTCTGGCATTTTGGACACCACTGGCGAATAATATGTCTTAAAATTTTAATTTTTTTTTTATTTGATTTCAAATACAGTCGAACTTCTCTAACTCGAATTCTCTCTAACTCGAACTAAATTGAGTGGCAATAGCGTACACTAAACCGAACAAAAAGACTTCCCTAACTCGAAGTCTCCCTAACTCGAACATTTTTCTTGGATAATGGTGATTCGAGTTAGGGAAGTTCGACTGTATGTTAAAAAAAAAGTGTTTACTTTATTTAGACTGTTGTTTTCTTCAATGAATATCGAATTTAAAAAATTTTAGATTTCTCTGATTTTAGTTGATGTTTTTTTGTTTTTTTTTTTTGTTAAAAAATTAGTAGTTTTATTAAAAACAATAAAGTAAATTCCCCAAAAAGTATGCTATTCAAATTGTGACTGCTTTACTTACCATCTCGGGCAGTTTGTTCCTGCCTTATGGACTCCTTGGTGCACTGTATCTTCGTATTGAGACGATCAATGGCTTGGACACTGGAACTGCGCTCGTGAGTGCGTCGATGATGCAGCTTCTTGCTGCCATCAAACTCATCGGAGACAAAGGATGAGTAATAGTCCTCATTGCCGGATAAACGTGAATCCTCCAAGCCGCTGCCAGTGCCGGCGCTACCACCTCCTCCTCCTCCTCCACCGACACCGCCTCCAAGGCCACCAGTGACACCTCCAACGCCACTGACCACAAAGTCAGACATATCGGCAGCGCCAATAAGGCCGCTATAGGCCAGAAGACCGCCTTGATCGGAGCCATGTGTGCGTCGCTGTCGCTCGCGGCTGCGCCGGCGGTGGGTGGGGCTGTGGCTGCGAAAGCCGCGCACAGCCACGCCCCCGCTGCTGCCAAGGCTGCCGGTCACCGTGTTGCCGCCGGTATAGACAGCCGCTTGTGCAGCTGCCACTGTGCTGGACGATGCCGACGAATTGCTATTGACTGTCGTCGACGCTGCCGACGTTCCGCCCGATGTTGCAATTGTTGTTGTTGCTGCTGCTGCTGTTGATGTGGCTGATGTTGATGTTGCTGTTGTCGTTGCTGCTGCTCCAGCCGCTGTTGCTGCTGTTGTTGTTGAATCGCTGCTGCGCTCCCGGGACACTGGCGAATTGTGGCGCATAGAAAGTACAGTTAGTCAAGTAAGTGTTTTGACACACAAAATAAATTCACATATTTTTTCTTTTAGTTTTAAAAACAGTCATTAAATCTTTTTAAACTAAAAATACAAACAAATATTATATTTATTTTTGTGAAATAAAATATGTGCATTTTTTAATTTTGTCAAAACAATTACTTTACTGACTGTGTGTAGTTTATGGCAATCTTCAATTTTCAAAACGATGATGAAGCGACAACACAGTTGCAGTTGCAGTTGCAGCAAACAATAACAACAACAATGTAAATGAAAAAGCAACAATTAAAAATAACTAAAAATAAAAGTTCAGTTTGTTGTTGTTGTAGTTGTGCTTTCGCTGCGATGTTTTTGTAAGCTTTTATGCGCGCGTGTGTGCGTGTGTGTGTTTGTGTGAGTAAGTTTAAATGACAGTTAGACAGCTGTGCGTCAAACGAGACAACGAGAGAGAGAGAGAGAGCGAGAAAGAGAAGAAGAAAGAAATGCATAGAATGTGTGAGAAAGCAGCAGCAGCAAATGCCAACGCGTTTTAATAGCGTTTTAAATCGCGTGGAAGGAAGAACGTAGAAAATGCAAGCAATGTTTGTATGTGTATGAAAGAATTTCTATTTATATGTATGTATACCTACACTCTGTATATGTTTTTATGTGGATACAAGTAGTTGTAGTTGTTGGCGGTCAACGGGCTACAAAGCTGTTTGAGGACACAAAAGAAAAAAGAGAAAGAAACGAAAACAAAACAAAGGGATAATCAACACAAATGTCGTAAAGCAAGACAAAGAATGATAAGCAAACTATTAAATACATACAATACTATATAAATAAATTAAAGCAAAGCAACAAATACATACAGTTACAGATAAAGATATAGATAGATACAATATGCAAACAATTCAATGACAGGGCAAATAAAGCGCTTAAAAGCACACAACAAACACACTCAGTTATTTGCACTTTGTTAGCTTTTAAGCCCTTTTTGCATTTACCAAATGTTTTTGGCTGCAATAACTTGAAAGGATTACGAGTATAAAACCAAAAGAACTAACATAAACATGGCCAAAATATGTAAAGCTGCTCATATAATTGGCTAAACATTTGTATTGTTATCTGCCTAATCCTAATAATTAAAAGTGAAACCTTTGATTTTACTTTCAAGTCTTATATAAAACTTTATTTTTGAGCACTTTTAAAAGAAGAAACTTTATAGAATTTAGTAAGTTAATGCTTAATGAAATAATATCCGAACTGTTTATAGAAGAACAATATATTATTCATTGTATTTGTCAAGAGATGTTAAGAAAAGAGCTCTAAACTTTGTCCTGAGTTTTTGAGGTAGAGAAAATGCTAATCTATTAAAATGGAAAATTATTCTTGGAATGGAAAATGGAATCAAATAAAATATATCGTATTAACTTAGAAATTTTAAGAGAATTTAAAAGCGCTCTTAATATTATCATAAGTATTTGATGTAAAGAAAATGCTAATTTGTGATCTGTTAAAGTAGAAAGTTTGGCTATACGTTAAATCTATATATAAAATGATTA
>JBAMBK010002157.1:0-23901 GCA_037043435.1 Drosophila suboccidentalis | reverse complement strand
ATGAAATCAACTAAATATTTTAGCTAATTATGTTGGACTATATTGAGTTTATTATAATTTAAGTCTTATGCGTATTTATTTGCAGATATTTTTTTTATTTTCTAAATACTAGTCGTATCGTATCGGTTAATTTTTAGCATAGATGATTCGAAATTATGTATACATTGACTCACAACTAATTTTCCATAGGTAATAATTTAGTTTAAAAAGGTTTTTTGATTAACATTGCGTTAAAAATTGACTTTTTAACTTCTTAAACTTATGGACCAGATTTCCACTCAAAGATATATTGTTCTGAAAATTTGTTGAGCACTTCGAATATTTTTATCGATTTAGTTATAAATCGAATACACTTTAAGTGCAATTTCTCCAAACGCCCCACCTTAAAAAGGAGTTCAGCGTATTATTGAAAAAGAGTTGTGAATAAAAAGTAAGACTTTACTTAGTCTGGCAACGCCATTGCCACTGAAGTCGTAAATTGCTTTCTGTGCAAAGTGCAACTTGTAGTGCAGTGTGAAATGGCCCTTGGCAGGTCGAGGACTCGTTCGAATTGTGTGTATAATAAATGTATGTGTATATTTGCATTTATTTATAGGGCAACAACAGCAACAACAACAACAACCAAAGCAACAACAACAACTTGATGATGAACTCGTAAGCAAATGTGCTGTGGCGAACCGAGCAAATGTTGCTCGATGTTGTTTGGCAAATGCGCCGGAAGCGCAACAGTCAGCACCAAAAGTAAAGCAACACTCGCACTACACACAGTTAGTTCTCCACACACACACACACACACACACACACTCACAGAGACACAATGCAAAGTAACCAATTTCAAAGTTGAATCGTTTAGTGAAATCACTTGAGGCGATTAAAATCAATCACAGACAATCAGCGCCAGCTAACAACAACAACAACATCATCAACTGGTGGGCAACACACACTCCGAAGGATCTACCAAGTCGAGCTGAGCTGAGCTGTTTTCAGCCAATACACTATGGTCAAAAAACTCAACATTTTGACATAAACTCTAAATATAAAGCTAGAAATCTTAGACTAATTTTGAATTTATTTATTTTTTTTGGACCACGCCTTCACCTGCCCCTTCCCATCCGACTTTTATCAACATTATCCATATTTACACTTTTTAATAACTTTTACAAAACAAACACAATTTGCTCTGAAAATTGCAATGATATTTCCCGCGCTTTTTAGCTCGTATTTCAGCTCTTAATCAGCTGACTTATAACTTATAATCTGAACAATATTATTATCCAATATTTCGGTATTTTTTACCACAGTGCAATGTCCATGGACAACATTTTTCAGCCTCTTGCCATTTTGCGATTTTATATTTAATTTGCACTCGTATCCAAGTGGAGAGTTGCCTCTTCCCTCCCCCTCTCCCTCTTCCCCTTCCCACTCTTCTTATGGCTGCATAGAAGAGAATTTGATTTTAAATTGGTTTCTGGCATCGATGAGCGTAAAGTTTGTTTGGCTTAAACTAACACAGTCCATTTCCATATAACGGCCAAACGAGAGCCAAAGTGTGAGGTGAAAGGTGTGAGTTTTTTGTTTGGCATACAAATAGCTACAGGTGATGTTTCTTCTTCTTCTTCAGCTTTATTTTTTCTGCTTCTTGCCATAACAACAACAAGAAGAAGAAGAACAGCTGCATCAGCAGACGCCTCATAAACAACATGCAAAAGTGTCGATAAATATTTGTGCTGGGCAAATGAAATTGAGAGAACAAAATAAAATCATATGAAATGAAAATGCTTAAAAATAAAGCAGAAATTGAAAACACAAATAAAATTGCAAAGAAAAAGGAGAAATTTAATGAAATGCAAATGGCAAGTGAAAAATGGAAAATGGAAAATGAAAAAATGGAGAAGAAATTCTGCAGCCGAGGAAGAGAAGGACAAAATGTGCCTTGTCCACGCAAAATGGCATAATTGGAAGGCGTCAAAAGGGAGCAAATTGAATCAACACACAGCGACAAAAACTCGACACAGCCCCAGAGTGAACACATTTAAAGCCTTCCCATTTCCCCTTTCCCATTTTCTTCTTTTCCTTTGGTCACTCATTATGCCATTAGCATAAGTTGTATCACTTTATCAGGCAGCTTGCTACTCAGGACACGAGAGGATGAATTAGGCCTTTACATCAGGTTATCAAGTGTGACTTGAGAAATGATATAAATTAAAATACATAATGGTTTTTATATATGTATTTTAAAATACGTTTACATTCACATGTTTAAAATAATTTGTTGTATATCTATTGCGCATGAAATGTATACAACTTACGAAAATTATATTCCTTTCATCAAATAAAAAAAGTTACTCAACCATATATGATTTTCTTGAATTCTGCGAAAATTCGATCAAATATTTTAGAATTTTTCTCACCTCTGTTTTTAAATAATTGCATTAATTAAGCGTTGCTTGAGATATTATTCAGAATGTTTTCTCGAGTGCTTCCATTTCTTAGCTAGAATAAAGTTTAGGCCAACGCCGAAAGTAATGAATAAATCCATATAATTTTTGAAAAATAAACCACAAAAAATATATTTAGTCTTTTAATAAAAAAACATGCCAAAGTGAATATAGTGTGAATATATAGTAGTGTTTTATTCCTACTCGCTTAAATGTACAATATTTGCTGGAGTGTGAATTAAATCAATCTTGAAAAAGAGATCTACAAGTGTATTAAAAGTTCGTCATGCTGACAGCAAGTTTGCAATTGTTCACTTATTCACTTGCTCACTCACTCACTCACTCACTCACTCACACACTCATTCACTCAGTCATTCATTCATTCATTCACTTGCTCATTCATTTGTTTATGCTGTTGGTTTTGTGCCCCTCAGACTGACTTCATTTGAAAACTTTTGCCATATTTCACGGCACCGCAATAAATTGTTGCCCCTCTGAGTTGGCACCACCCGACCCCCCCCCCCCCTCCTTGCACCCATTCTATTCACTTTTTATCCATTTAATGGCAACTTTTGCATATTTTTGGTAGGTTTTTAGTCGCAGTTCAGAAGTAGCTAAAAGTTGAATGGGCAAACTTAAATGATTTTTAATTATGCAACAGCAAATGAAATATTAAATGAAATTAAATGAAATTATATAAAATTAGTCTTCAGATACAGTTATAGCTAAAGTGGACAACACACATTTTAATGCACTTTTGTTAATGCAATTCGAAATAATGATAAATATTGAATTAAAACAATTTCAATTCCAATTGCAATCGTAATTGCAATTGAAACTTGCAATGAAATGGCTTTCGTAACCGAGTATCTTGTTTTTATTACGCTGCCACAGCTATTTATATAATTATACCCTGTAAATGTTCAGATTGGGTTGAAATGTTACTCAAAAATATATATTTTAATTGTATGTCTTGGTAGATAATATATGGATAGTGTAAAGTTTTTGGATTCAAGATATCTCTTGAGGTTCAATTGTATCTTATTTAAAATTTATGTTAAGACATCTCACATAGAATCGAACTTGAAGTAGAGTATATATATTAATGAGTTGTGTTAATATTCTGTTTTGTATACCCATAAATTTAATTTTAAATATTCCATAACATTTCAAATTATCGTCATTTAAGTTTAAGTTAAACCACAATAAAATTACATTTTTATTAAAATGTTTAAACATACATTGACCTATTTGAAATATGCATAGGATATCTATCCGTCTAGTCAGCCTTGATTAGACAGTTTTTAGATGTTTTTCAATTAATCTTTTCTAATTTATTGACACTGACACAACTGCAAACTGCCTGTGTTCTCTCGTTGGCTTACCGTAGAGTTATGTATAATTTATGCAAATTTTGCTAAATCAATTTTTAATTAAAATCACACACAGCACACCAACACACACACATGCTATGCATATGTGCTATCACACACACACACACACATACGTACACACACTAGAAGACAGTCAAACAAACAATTAGATTTTCGGTCTGCGCATTATAGCCTCGGGTTGGGCGTGGTTGATTTGGGGCTTTCAAACAAATCAATATGTCCATCTATCCATCCATCCATCCATCCATTCATTCGTTTATTCATCATGCTGTCCACTCATCCATTTCATTCCATGCCAAACAACGATAATTCTATTTGCATAACACTAAAAATTAAAACAAATTTGTTGCATTGCTTTAACTACATTCATTTGATTCGCTACCACGAGTAGCCCCAATTGATTCATCTCCACGCACACTCAACCTAACATGAGTACTCAAATGAATGGTTCAATGTCAATCCCACGGTCAACACTCGTAAATTGGCAAGCCATAGTCAGACTGGTATTCACTTTGATTGAGATATATTGATGAATAGATACATTACATATGTAGGTAGGTAGATTAAATATAGACATACAGATATATATGGAAAACTTATAAAAAAAATGTATACAAATTTTACAGAATATAGAATATGATTTATTAAAAATAGAAGTCCATTATGAACAAACTTAATAGAAAGAGAAAACGGAAGAAGTATTTGTAATGTTTGATAAATATTCTGTTCTGACATTTGTCTAGAATATGTTACCCACATCACACTTATAAAATATAGTAGGTATAAAAAGAAGAATCCAAAGACGTTTTATTGGTAGCAATCCAAGCCACAAGCTCCACTGAATTTAGTAACAATTTTATTAATACGTTCTTAACTTATTTCCAATCAAGCATCAGAATACCTTTTACACTCTAGTATTCTACTAACACACCTCTTCACCACAGCAATTCATAATAACTTCACAGTTGTTAACGGATATTTATGAAATTTTCACCCCTTTTTCCCACAGAAAGAGACGCGTATTAATATTTATTATTATTTTATTTATGTAATATATTTGCTTATGGTACTTTTAACATAATGTTCAACAGTTGAAGCGTGAAATGTTTATTTACACAGTCGTAGGCCATAAAAATAGTTAATTGTCGAGGCTTAATTGTGTGTAAATTTTAGCGGACAATAACAATAAAATTGTATTTGTAATTTGCACTTGCAGAGTGTCAAACATATGCTCAGTTGGGCAGACAGAGAGAGAGAAAAGAGAGAATACTTTCTCTACACTCACACACACATACAGGATACAGGAGCTCAACACGTGCTGCAACAAAAATATCTGCTCAATTAACATGTCACGCAGCGAGACTTCTTTCCATTCTCCTTCTCCTTCTCTCTCTCCGCTCTCCTGTCTGCTCTCTACTCTCTACTCTCTGCTCTTTCCTTCCCCCTTTCGCTCATTCACGACAACGCATATCCGTAGCTGGCATATCCGTTTCCGGCATAGAGTCGCAACTATTATGATTATTGTTATTATTTACCTTTCGCATTCGTTGTTTTTTGCGTCGTCGAATTTAACGCCACATTTAATCGAGTTGAAGAAAGCTAGAAATTTCATTTGAGTTCACTTTTACTTTGGCTGCTCCATAAAATTGAATTAAGTTCTGCAATCGCTCCGCTCTCTCTCTCTCTCTCTCTATCTCTCTTTCTCTCTCTCTCTCTCTTGGTGTATGCCTGCTTTCCAGATTTTGCCAGATTTTCAATCGAGCTGCTTCTGTCAATGGCAGCTATAATTAATTTGTACGGAAATCGGATGGCTGTCGACAATGCAATCTCAGCGACAAATCTGTTTTCAATTAATGGCAAATTGTCGAGCACGTAAAGCTCTTCAAGCAGCCAACCAACAAGAACAACAACAACAACAATTACAATAACAATAACAGGACAACAGCAACTTCGGAATGGACATCTATGCCTTCGGAATCGCCTCGAAAAACAATAACAAAAACAAGCACAACAAAATTAAAACATACATATGCAGTAACACTCGCAGTTGTATGTGTGTGTGTTGGATTAAAATGTGTGTGTTACTAAAATCGTTTTCTATGCAATTTCACTTAACAACTTATTGCATACTTCTTGGCGCCAGCAAAAAACGTAATAGAGCGCAGATTTATTGGCGAAATTGTGGACAGTTTTGAGGCACGTTTGAAATCGAGAAGGAAAATGTGTAACATTTGAAAGCCGAAGAGCGAATACTCTAAAAATAAATGGAGTCTTAAAATTGGACTGTTGGTGTACGAGATTTAACTCAGTATTCTTGAGAAAAATTAAAAAAAAACTTAGATAGAGCAAACCAAAATCTCCAAAAAAAACACTTTAATATTTTGATAAAGACTTCCCTAACAACATCTGAAAACCTCAGCTAGCTCGCACATGTTTTAGGTTGAGATATTTCTCCTTTCTAAGTAAATAAATAGGTATTGCTAGGTAATAACAATAATAGAAACAGCTTGAGCTGAAACAACAGGATTTTATGGTTAGTGGAAAAGCACTTTATCAGGCAGGGAAAAGGGCTGAAAAGCAGCCTGGAAATTGTGCAGTTATCATTTATAGAACACACACACACACATTCAACTTGTAAATGGCATAGAAAATGGAAAATGTGTAAATGCAAACATTGAAAATGGTCGAAAAGTCTCCAAAGGATTCATTGGCGATAGGCAGACAGACAGACAGACAGACAGACAGAGAGACATCGAGACAGGCATCAGGACATAAGTAAAATACTTAAGATAAGCAAAAGTGATGGGTAAGTGTGGTTGGATCGCACTGTCTACCTCTCTCCCTCCCTCCCTCTCCCTCTCTCTCTCTCAGTCATAACCATAAGCAAAGGGACAAACGGGACAACAAGGACAACACAATGTTCGAGTACTCAAGGGTGCTATTAACTAAAGGGTTACGCAATTACATGTTGCCAACAACAACAACGACAACGACAACACAAGAGTGTGCGAACGAGATGGGGAGAGTGTGTGAGAGCGAGAGGGCAAACAAACAAAAGCCAAAGGACACTTGAAGCGGCAGCTGCGAGATATCTGAAACAGATTTTAGTCCTGTGTCCCGTGTTGTTGTTGTTGTTGCTTTTGTTGTTTACATAAATTGTTTACCAATCTGGTCGAAAATCGGAATTTCAAATTTTGCCAACGCAAATTTATGCGCACATTTATACAATTTACATTCACACACATGTACACACACACACACACACAAACCCATGAGTTTAGGCCATGGATATGCATCTACATTTCATTTCATTTCATTTGTTCCAAAAAAACCTAAAAGAAAGAGTGGAATAAGGCCAACAGCCACTTGGCCCAAATGGCGGACACATTTTGGCGGCTCTGTAGACTGTAGATTTCTCCATCGGCTGTCGCATCCTTTGGCGCTGATGTCCTTAGGGAGCTCAGGATGTGACAGAGATAAGTATGGCAGCTGGAATGCGACCACAGACTTTAAAGCTGACCAATTATGTGTTATCCCGATAGCTCTGGGCCTCGTGCAGTGCATACACTCGAAGAAAAATGCTGTGAAATTGCAATATTTACACTATGTCCACTTTTGTCGCACTTAACATTTGACATGTTTTCAAAGGCTTCAATCTGTCATGATTTTGCAAAAAATCAACCGATTTACTCGCTGAATGTCAATTATAATATTGTCTGACTTTTAACTTGTTACTGAACCAAATTTTAAATAGTTAAAAAAATATTTTTTTTATTTTCATCTTTGTCCATTTTGTCCATATTTACCCCTTGACACTTTTTCAGAAACTTCAAACTCTCATTGGTCTGTCAAAAATCAACCGTGGAATGTATTTTGTATCATTGTTTGACATCTTCTTTGAATCTGCATTATAATTTTATTCATCTGAAAACTTAAGTTTATTTCAAAACTGACCATTATTCCATACTTAACCCTTGACACATTTACATCAATTTTAGTCTTTCATAACTTTGTCAAAAATCAACCGATTTTCTCGCGGAAAGTCAATTTAGTTTTCGATTGACTTTTTATTTAACTCTGCATCAACAATTTATTTAATTGGAAAAATCTTTTTTTTTTCCTAACATGGTTTTCTTTTTTTTTTAAATTACCTCTCGACTGTTTTTCAAAAACTTTAAACTGTTTCATCTTTTTTCAAAACTTAATTGATTGAGCTCTCGATTCACATTTTCTATTAAATGTAATATGGAAATATTAAACACAACTGTGTTTACTTTTCTCAGAGTGTACAATTGTCAGAGAGTTGCACCTGAAGATGTGATTTAAATTGCAAAACTAAACAACAATCAGGCTCGACGGTCAGTGTCCTTGTACCTGTCGCTCTGTCGCACTGTCGCACTGTCCAGGACATGGGAGAGGGCACAGGACACGGGACACGGGACACAGGACATGGCTGGCTACTGTAGGCTTATGCTTAAGCAGACGATTTGTTGCTGCTTGGACAACTGTGGGACAACTCTGGCTGCTACATGTCAACAACGGCGCTGACGGCAGAGATTAAGATGCAAATTTCGGTAAAGGACAACAGCAACAACAACAACAACAACAACAACAGCAGCAACAACAACAACAACAACATGATGGAGTGTAACTAGGACATTCGCCCATTGCAAAACACCTGTATCCTAAATCCGGACTGGCAATGCCCGCAAAGTGCAAAGTGAATATTCATGTTGCATGTCAGAGCGTAATACAACATTTGTGCAACATGCCCTGCAACGTGCCAATGTTGCAACCAGAAGCGGCACCAGAGCAAGCGAGGGAACAAGGGATGAAGGGGACTGGAGGTGGATCTGTGATGGATCACAGCCTGCTGCAGACGTTTCTTAATGCTCACAAAATTGACTCAAAAATAATTGCCTTGCAAAAATCAAACAAATTTTCAATATACAAAATTCAAAATGAAAATCAAGCAAAAATTTTAATTAAAAATATTTAAGAGCATTCAAGCATGTTAAAGGGATTTATATTTTAAAGTATAAATTGCATGAAATGCTTGCAACAATTTTCTATGAAACATAAGAAACATTTACATATTTTCTTAATATTAAGTGATTTAAAAGCACATGAAAGTTTTGAAGATAAGTTATATGATTAGGTTCACAGCCACTAATATTTTATGAAAATCGTAATCTAGATTGATTTAGTTGATTTATAAAAATAAACCTAAATTTTGAGTTTTAAAGCTCACTCAATATTCCAGGCTAAAGAGGAATTAAATAATACTCTAAAGCAAAGTCCACTGAAAAGAATTTTAACATAAGCTGATTACAATTTATCCCAAAAGAAAGCACATTAAAGCTTTCAGTGTTATGAAGCTCGATTAAGCCAATTAAAAGCTCAAATGTCGACTGAGAAGTAGCAATCATCATTTCTATTGGCACTTTGACCGGGAACTCAAGGATTACAGCCTAATTAAATTAGTCAAAATTTAACTAATCGACATGTCGTATTTCTTGTTGCTCATTAACAATCTCAGCAAAATGACTAAAATTGAGGCAGTAAAAAGCAAATTGCACAGCATTAAGATGCATGATGTTTCGACCAATAATATCAGGCATTAATTTGAGACCAGCTCAGTTTTCAGCCCTCACTTCTCGGCAATCTGTCAGTCAGTTTCACTGCAATTAATTTTAATGACATCTAAAGACAATTTCCCCCATATCAGAGACATTTGAGCTGAATGAGAAGAGGGAGAAGAGCGAGAGGAAGAAGTTGATGTTGCTCTCAATCTTTGGCATGCAGTGCGTATACGTGTTTTACTTAATTTCAATGATGTTGCTGGCCTGGCTATCTGCATAAATGTTTTATTATCTCACACCAGTGCACAATTTTGGCCCAAAGGCATCGAGAAATGGCCAACTCGTGTCAACTGACTTTTAAGCCATATTTAATCCGGCTTCTATAGGAAGTGCGCACCAGAAAGTCTCAACTCTCAACTCTCAGTTCTCAATTCTCAGTTTACAGTCTCTCAGTCTCTCAGTCTCTTCAGCCTCCATATGCCTTTTCACACGAACAACAGTGTCTGCAAAAAATATAAGCATAGCAGCATAACAAGCTGCCAGTTGACTGTGAGTGGGCGAATTGTGAGTGGGTGACTTGTGGGTGGTTGAGTGGTTGAGTGGTGCATTGGTCCATTGTATGTAAGTATAAACTGTTGCGACAATGTCAACATGCGAAGTTCTTCCTACCGCAAAGATGACAGATGACCACTTCATGAACCCATGCATTTTAATCCGCACAGACGCGGCCAGGACGAAGGACGAGACTCGCATCAGGAGCAGGACGACAGGACGAGAGTCAGAAGCAACTCTAGGCCGGAGGCAGAAAAAACAATGGCCAGCCTTGTGTCCAGCATCACAACATCCGGCCAGTTGCCAGTTGCAAGTTGCCAGTTGATCCTCTCTCTCTCTTTCTCTCTCTTAGCCAATCTCTGTCTCTGTCTAGCTCAGCTGCCGTCTCTGCCTCACTGGATAATGATGGAAGTGCATTCTGTAAATGCAAAATATACTTTGCCATGTACAAGTTAAATGTGCGACACATAAATAATTTTGTACAACGACGGGCCTGGACCCAATGCATCAACAATGCACTCACACTCACTGACACTCACACTCACACATTCAGACACTCATACACTCACTGGCACTCACACACTCACGGACATAAAGTTGCGCCCTTCTTCTCTTATTTTATGCATTACGTTTTAATTTTGCAAAAATTTATTTAAATGCGAGTATAATGTAATGTAAATTTTCCATTCGCAGTGACTCTGTGGTTGTGGGCGTGGCTGGGGAGAGGGCGGTGGTTGGGTGGGGAGGGGAGGGGAATATAGGGGAGTGATATAAGTATAAGTAGCTTTACATGGGTTGCCGCTACTCAAATTAATGGATTTTTAATTGTCTCTTTCTCACTTACACCGCAGCCTCCTCATTTATGCCCCGCTCTCTCCCTCTCTCTCTTTCACTGATTACCCTGTCTCTGTTTCTCCTTCCGTTGTCTGGTCCTGGCAAATTACCTCCACGGCTGGGCGATATCCTTTTGAGAGTCGACTTAAAGCTTATGAAAAGTAAAATGTATAATGCAAAAATTGCTGCAGACATTGCTTTCTTTTTCTTTTGCGGCTTCAACAATTCAAAGTTAAACAAAAAAAGAAGAGAGACAGAGGGAGAAAGAGAGACAGAGAGAGATAAAAGAAAATGCAGTAGTATATATCAAATGCGATTATGAGTTTCAATGTATTGGCAATTGACTCGATATATTGACTAATTAAACTCATTATCCCGATAAATAAGTGACAGTTATTAAAGCAAAGGAGAAACAATGAGCAGATTCTGTTTTATCGACTAAAGTATACCCTGTAGTAAAAATAGAGATTTTGTAATTAATCAAAAATAACAATTTTGTATTCTATTTTATAGTCTGAAGACTCAAATTATAGCTACCTTAGATTTTAATTTAGTTTATCAATTAAACTCAATTCTCGACATTCCGAAGGAAGTTTTTAATTAAATGATAATAATAAATATAATCAAAACTCATACGTTGACAGTCAATATTGTTTATTTATTTTTATTTTTAAAGACCCAGACAGATTTATATTTTTGGACTGCAAAGAAATTTTCCCCAGACTTCAAAACTAGTTTTTTTTTTTAATTTTGTTACCTTTTACCGTTTTTATCGATTGCTGAAAAATGTCTAGGTTTGTTTGTGGAGCCTTCAAAGGAAATTGCTTAATTTTCACTCATGTGCTGGGCGGTCCCCAAATGAATCTATCCCCTGGCAATGTTGGCTAATAATTGAGCACTTTCTCAGGTCCCAGACATGGTATTTGTATTCGCGACATGGACTGGGAACTTGACGGAAATTAGCTTGATTAGATTGTCTGACGAATGGCAGACAGAAAGTTATTACTGCAATCAAAATGATGACAGTCGATAGGTTTCCGAATTGCGCATAATGAACGTGTCTATTTGTAGTATATTGAATTTGATTCTTTTCTGAAAAGAATGTCGTGCCTTAAGCTTTAAAATGAAATGATATTTACTGCAATGTTGGCTGAATTTAAAATGAAATGTAGAAAATAAACGGCATTCATTTAATTGAAATGTTATTTTTGATAAATACCAAAGTAATAAATGACTAAAACATGATCTTTTTAGAGCTTTAATGTGCTTTCAAACCTCCTTTTTAGCACTGTTGGCGAGCTTTAAGCTAGAATATCTTGACAGATTAAGAAATTAGTTTAAGATTATTCCATTCGATTCAGTTATAAGCCAAGTTTATCTCTCTCTCTCTGCCACATTGCCTCTATCAATCAGCATTATGACCAAATCCGATTCAATTGCTTATCCACAGTACAAATCGCAGTCCAGTGCAGTTATTTAGTGGCCCAAAAGCCACAAAATATGCACAAATCTATTAAATATAAACGGAAAAATTACGCATACGCCCGAGTCGACGTTGCTCAGTTTGCCAAATTGTCAAAATATGCGCATATACGAAGAGCTCTCTCTCTCTCTCTATAACCAAAAGTAACGAATTTGACATCCAAATATTGTGGCTGTTGTGTGTGTGTGTGTGTGTGTGTGTGTGTGTGTGTGTGTGTGTGTGTGTGACGTGTTCAATGGAAATTGCAAAAAATGTTTAGGCAAAGCTGTCGCTCGAAGCCGCCGCAGCAATAAAAATATCAACGCCAGACAAAGTCTTCTTCTTGGCAACATTATTGGCTGACTTTTGGGTTTGTATTTCTTGCTACATATATATATATATATATATTTTTAATATTTTTATGTACTGTGTGCCACACACAACCAAAACAAACAAACAACATTTTATGGCTTAACTTGACTTTGGTTTGTTGTTGCTTTAATAAATTTCCACTTAATAGATTCGTTACAATGACTGCTTAGCTGTGGGTGTCCTGCAGCAGGATATCTATATGTATGCTTTACAGTATTTATATATATATTCTGCAGTCAGGCACATGCCACATGCCACTTGCCACTTTCCGCTTGCCACACGCTCTTTAGGTTTGTCTATTTTATCGTCTTATGCCAAACACCAGACAACCAAACAGCAACCTCCCCCCCCCATTGACCCCCGACTTCTCTGCTTCCCCCTTTCTCCCTTCTCTCTGTTGCTGCCATTGAAATTTTATGGCATATTAAATGGGCAAAAACGTGGCGAGGCGCGTAGCAAAAAGTATAAAATAAATATCTAAAGCTATCGCTCGCAAAGGGAAAGCGAAAGGAAAGCGGCTTTCAGTGTTTGGAAAATTTGATTAGCGGCAATTGTGCAAATTATGAATGACAACATTTCAGCAGCTTTAATTTAATCTCAAACATTTCAGTTTCTCAAACCTTTTTATGCCAAACACAACAACGTTGCAGGATTCGCTTAAATGTAAGCACACAAAAATTAATTTCATCATATTTTTCACTTTGTTGTCGTTGCTTGAAAACAACAGCAGCAATAGTCAAACTTCCAGCTCAATAGCAGAGAGCCAAAGACAGGGAGAGTGAGAGAGATAGAGAGAGAGTGTGTGAGAGAGAGATGGAGTCACATCTTTTTTGTCTTTGCTGAGACGTTTTTGGCGCCACGCTTCGTTGAGTTTTGTTTTGTATGCGATGCCAGGGATAATATGCTGTTAATGTTTGCCCTCTCCTTCTCTCTCTCTCTCTCTCTCTTGCTTTCTTCCTTTATCTGGAGCTAGGATGTATTCTGCTGTATGTGTGTGTATTTTCAAAAAAGAAAAAAAGTAAAAAGGATTCAAGCAGCCGCATTTAGCTTGAATTGTTGTCATTTATTATGCTTGTTGTTGCTGCTGCTGAGGATGTTGCTGCGGTGCAAGTTGCTGTTGTTGTTGTTGTTGTCGCTGTTGCTGCTGTGTGGAAAACTGGCTTAGACGACGCTTTGGCAATAATTAGTAAAAGATATCAAAGCAAATGACTTTATCTGCTTACAAACTTTACTCATACACACTTTACACTTTACACTTTAAACACACACACGCACACACACACACACACTCTCCCCCAACAACAACAACAACAATAGCCAAGGACAATGAAGCTGCTTTAATGTGTTGCTGACGACGAAGCAGTAGCTGACAGGAGTGGGAGAATATGAGAATATGAGAATTATGCTATCAAACAAACCCCTTTCAGTCGCCTGCCTTGATTGTGATACTCTAAGCCAGAGGCACAACAGATTAGACATGCATTTCGCCACTTTAAATTAGCTTGTTGATAATTAAACGATAGGAAACTGCTTGTAAATTTGTTACCTTTTACTGAGAATTTATTACAATGTGTAGACGAAGAAATTTTAAATCATTTTGTATTAAATTAATCAAAATCATAAGAAAAACTTAAACTCAATCAGAAACAAATTTGATCTAAATATTTTGTGAAGCACTTTCAAAATATACATTTGATATATTTTAATGATTTTATACTGTATCAAAGTAAGCTTGAACTGCTTAAAAATTAATTACACTTTATTTGGTTATTACTCTTGAACCCTTTTGTTTTTTTTTTAATTTTCAAATTCTGTTTAATATAATGTACTAACATTTATTATTTTATACGTATTAGTATTTTGTTATTATTAAATTTTGTCAAAATTAAATTAAAATTAAAAAAAAAATGTTGTCTATTCAATAATATTGTTCTTTGAATTCTTGAGCTGCTATTGAGTTATAATTTAACAATACCTTTAAGCCGACTATGGATGCTTTAATGTATAAATTATTTTATTTTAATTATCAGTTACTTAATATCATTAATTGTTTTATGTAATAATTTATTTATTTTTATCATTTAAATGAGTTTAAATAATTATTTGTACTCTAAGATTCTACAATAAATTTCATATCATAATTCTTATCAAGGATCGTCTAAATTAAATTTTGTTTTAACATAAGTGTATATCAATTTCAACTTTATTTAGCCCCCATTTGTATGTGATGTGTGTGTGTGTGTTGCTAGTCTGCCTCCTTGGCTTGCCTCTGGCTGCTGTTCAAGGATATATTCATGGCAAGGAAAAAGGATCCTTGTGTGATTTTGTGGCTTGGCTTTGTTTAAATTTTCAACCGCACACAACGCAGACTTATAAAATATGCCAGTCGACAAAAGTATCTGTGTATCTATGTGTGTGTGTGTGTGTGTGTATCTGTGTGTGTGCTTATCCATTACAGCTTGAGCTTGGGCTGTCTGCCTGTCTGTCTATCTTTCTCTGTGTCTTTCTACTGCCTTCATTTAGAGATTCAGCTCCGTTTGGCTGCCATTTCATCCATGTGCAATGCTAATAATTTATAACTAGTTTATATTTTGGCAATTATTTCCGGCGCATCTGAAAGCCAGCAAATTTAAGGCCACAAAAGATTTGTGGTTAAGATCGTACTGAAGTTTCTTGGCCTTAGAATTCATGTCGTCAACATTGAATTATCAGCATGACAATTAAAGTCATTTTGCGTGCGGCCATAACACGTTTGATATGCACAACAGCAACAAGAACAACAACAACGACAACAATAACATCAGCAACAACATAAACAACAAGTCAAGACATGAAATCAAAACACAGACGGGAAGCGGCTGGAAGAGAGGGGGAAATAGGAGGGCAATAAGCCGCGATAAGAGAACTTCATTCCTGGATAACAATAAGCATGCTTAAGGGAGTCAGCAACAACAGCAACAACTTCAGCAACAACACATTACAACAACTCATGAATATAAATTGCCGCTGACTTTTGGCCCCAGCAGCAGCAACTGTTGGTGTTAGCCAAAAACGCTGCGGGTGCCACTGGCAATTATAAGGCCCAAAAAAACGAAGGAGAACAAAATAAGAAAACCAGGCCGCAGTCAGGTGAATTCATATAGGAGACAGGCCACAACTCCCAAGAGTTTCTAGCACAGACAGAGAGAGAGAGAGAAAGAGAGAGAGAAAGAGAAAAAAAGAAGAAAAAGTGAATATGAAACTTTTGTTGAATGATTTCAGGAGTCCTTGTGGCCCAAATGCTGGTCAACTCGGTCTCGGTGGGCGGCCCTTAATCTAACAGCGGGTGAGCTTTGACAGAGTCACGACTACGGCTTTTAAAATTGTTGCGTATACGCCGAGTTGAACGTGTAATTTAAATGCAATTAAAATAATAATTTATCTTATTCCAAGCACGCTTGTCAACTGCGTCTCATAGAACAAGTTCAGGTGCAGTGTCAGGAACAGGAACAGGAACAAGAACCAGTAACAAGGAGTAGGAATAACACATACAGTATACATATATACGCTCTGAAGCACGACCCGATTTTCAGGTGATAAATGAACGATGCGTGGTCTGACAAGCCAAATGAAGGTACTCACGAGTCGGTCACAGTGGGCTTAAGAAGGATTTTCACAGAAGGGGCAAGGGAGTGCCAAAGAGCAACCACATCATTTGTATAGAACTGGCAATTAAGTGGCAAACTCTAAGAAATAAGCACATGAGAAATTATACTACAGATGCTTGAATACGACTTCCAAAATGCCATTACTTTTCCCAAAATAATGTAAACAGGAATCGTGTAAAAAGTACTCGTCTGATAACATTAAGCACTTGCAGCTCTGAATTTCTAATGGATTTTCACTGGATTGTCAGAGATACCTCAATTTACAATGTTTAGTTGTAGTGTAGTTTTTAGAGGTAACTGTTTAACATTACTTTTTCTACGTATCTTGTAGAATAAATCACATAAATTAAACTTTTAACCAAAAGATAGAAAAGAAAGTATATAGTATAAAATAGATCAACCGATCTGTCAGCTGTAAAATGTAAACATAATACAATTTAAATTAGAAAATAAATTTGAATACAATATTTTTTTTTTTTTTTTTTTTTTGGTAAAAAATTAGTAGTTTTCTTAAACTGGCTTTCTGTTACCTAAGGGGCAACTTAATCAAGTTATAAAATTTTTAAAACCAACAGTTTTGGTCACACGGACGTTAAATGGGAAATTAAAACTAAAAATTACAATAAATATTAAATTATATACACTATATAGTGGGTGGCACCTTTTTAGCCTTCTTTTTCTCGCCTTGATGGTAAGTCGATTGGCCAGAGCATTTGGATGTCCACCAAGACGTAGCACGTAGTTTCCAGATAGTCTTTGAAGTACATCGCCAATCATGGGAATTTTTAGGTCCCTTTCGATGTCCCTATTCCGGATGTACCAAGGGACACCAGTAATTCGTCGAAGAATCTTCGCTTGGGCCACCCTTAATTTGTTAATGTGGCTTTTCGCTGCTATGCCATATATTTGTAGAGCATATTTCCATATCGGGCATAATATGCTTTTATATATTGCCAAAATACAATATTAAAGTAAAAATAATGAAATTAACTTATGTGTAGAATGCCATAAGCTACTAATTAAGCTACTAATTAACAAAGTACTACTAAATATAATTGTAAAGGCATTCGCAGTCTTCTACTAAACGCTCCTAGGGACATTGAAAGGGATTTACTAGTCCCCTAAGTTGCGGAGAAAGGAGACTCAAAAGACCAAGACTAAATCTGAGCCTACAAAAAATGGAGTGCATACTTCCAGGCGGAGAAAAAAAATATTTAGATATTTCTGTATATTGAGACAAGCGCCATTTTCAGAATAACACAAATATCTTGTAAGTTTCACCTTTGCAACTTCTATTGCACTTTTGTCTTCCTTTATTTACAAAATAATGTATTAAATTAAATATCAGAAAATACTGATTCCTCAGTTAGCTAAAAACTTATCTATTAATAATAAATGAAGCAATATTATTGTAAGCTAAATAATATGTTTGTGGCTATTATTAATGGACAAATTGAGAAGATATTGATTGCAGCTGTTATATATTTTATTATGCATAATTTTTTGTTTTTTTAGTCATTTATTGCTTTAAATATTTTATTAATTAAATTATAAATAAAATGTTGTAATAAATCAAAACGCAAAAACGGAGAATTCTGTGCGTCGTTGTACTTATTGTTGTTGTTGTTGTTGTTGCCGTAGCGTAATCAGAATACAATAAACAAATAAAATAACAATTAATTGGATTTTTATGGCTGGTTGTTGCCGTTGTTCTTATTGTCAGTGTTGTTGTTGTTGTTGTTGTTGTTGCAGCCAAACACGCCCAAGGGCGTCAAGCGTTTAAATTTTTCATAATAAAATGTAATTTATTGCATTTGCATAAACCGTTTTACAGGAGAAAGAGTGTGCATGTGTGTGTGTGTGTGTGTGTGAGGACAATTGAATCAACAGCAAGTTGCAAAGTAGCCAAAGAACAATAAGAAATATAAAAAACGAAATAAAATTTAAATAATCGAAGGATCAGGCAATAAAATGGCCAACGAACTGTTTGCAATCGCCAGCGGCATCCTCAATAAAAATCCTTTTTGATTTATACACGTTTGTCACACACAAGGGATGCAATTGAAGCGAGAGAGAGACGGAAATAGTGAGGAAAGAAGAGAGAGATTGGAGGAGAGTACAAATGAAAGTGCATGCAAATTAATCGAATAATGGCCTTAAACAGCGACAATTAAATGCGACAATGACTAACATGACAAATTAACTAAGGAAAACGCTTCAAAGGGAAATCTTATCATAAAGTTATAAAAATAAAAAAGTTAAGCCTATAATTAAAGTTATTTTAAATTTATTTAAGCATATACAGAATATATTTGAATATAATGTTTTAATTTGAAAAGCTACAACGAAGTATTTAAAGAACTATCAATTATTACTCAGCATTAACTGCAAAGTTATTACATTTCTGAGTGTTGCGATCATATTACACATTAGATAAACAGTGCTGCCAAATGCAATTTGCCAACTAAAGATGTGTACTCACATTTTGCATTTTAAGCTAAATATTATTTTTATTTTTAATTAGGCAGTTGACCCACTCGGCGTATAAATATTTGCAGCCATCCTTGACTAATGGCTAAACAAGCACAGACTGCACTGAATGCTCCTCTCCCTCTCGCTCTCTCTCTCTCTCTCTCTCTGGTACTCATCTCATTTGATGACATGGTTTGTGCTCGGTTGTGTCGTGGTGCGTGGTGGCCATAAAAACACTTGTGGCTCGTGTGGCTCTCGCTGCATGTCATCACGTGGTGCAACGCAAATGCAATTTAAAGCAAACAATTTTTGAAATGACCTACATCCGGTGTTGTCCACACACACACACATACACACAACACACGCACACATTCAAAGGACACACGCATCCAGCAGGCTTTGGACCAAAGATAGACACAAAATGGGAGTCGTTTTCACAGCGCAGGAGAGTTCACAACATCATTAAAAATTAATTCACGCTCGATGTACTGGGCTCCCAGTCGCTGATGTTGCTTCTGGCTACCCACAAAAAAATGTGAGAAACACTGCTCGACTGCCAAATACCCTGTAACTTACATTCTTTCTTATAACTTTTCAAATAACAACTGTATTAATTATTATAAAAAATTCAGCATATTAAGTCAACGTCTGTTCAATAAAGAGGAAAGATTAGCACGTCTTGACTTAAAGATACCCTGTAGTCTAGACTCTAATCTAAGTAAGTTCTTCGCAGTCGACAAAAATCATGTATTTTTTAGACAAACTCTAAAGTTTCAAGACAGACAAATTTCACAATTTTCTTTTGTAAGTGGGTAGAAAATTAATATATATTTTTTTCAGTGTATCTTAACAGTTTCCAGTGTTAATTGAGAATGAAACATGTAACTTTAAAACATTTATTCAACTGGAAAATAGCCATTCTTTGGAATGACCTTATTACAGGGTATTCAGCATGAAGTAAAGTACCAGAACAGCAGGAGGAGAATGGGGAGGAGGAGGATTAGGGGGAAGAGAAACAACAACTGGGGCTAAACAACAACAGCAGCAGCAAATGAATGCACACGTTTGCGGTCTGCTGCTGTGCACTTTATAATTTTGTGCCTGGCCATATATGAACAGATCCTGATCCAGAGGTCCTGGTTCCTGGGTGCTGGGCAGAGGTCCTGGCCCTGGTTTTTGTTTTAGTCAGCGTTGATGATACTGCTGCGCTCCCCGCTGCGGCTGCTGTTGATGACTTAATGAGCATAATAAGCTCAGCGCCGAAATTACCTTTTAAAATTAACATGATGCTACCTAAAACACACACACACATGGACACAGACACATGGACCCCTTCTATAGAACACGCAATGCCCACACACCCACACACCCATAGACAGACAGACAGAGAGGACGGCAAATGGAGATTATAGTGATTATAGTGGCATAGACAAACCGTTACATATTCAAATTAAGATTTTAATGCGCATACAAAAGGCAAACGCAGCTGCGACTGCTGTGGGAGGGGGAAAAAAGAGGGTGGTGGGGAAGGAGAGGGGAACAGTTACTGCAGAAATTTAATTGCAAATTAATTAGTTCACTTTATGATTAACTTACAGTTGTAAGTAGATTAGAAAAGGGCTTGGACCAGGTAAAAAGATGTAATAGTAGAATGAGATTTAAAACAATGAATTCAAGCATTGGCTTCAAAAAACATTTTATTTCATATACGTTTTGGTTTGGTTGACAAAAAAAGTTGTTGTGATTTTTACAAGAAGATTTTTACATAAAAATAAATGCAAATATCCAAAATTTGTTTCAAAAAACGATAATGACACATTAAAAACTAAATTTAATTTGATTTTTGATTAAACCTAAACTAACTGTTATGCATAAATCGATTATTTAACGGTTATTTCGGTTTTAGTTTTCCAGTTTGAGTATAATTAAAAATATAATGTTTCAGTTACGGTTTAAGTTACGGGTGCCAATTTCAATCGATTGATACCAGTTACGGGTTTAATCTTTGTTTAAAATAAAAAAGATTTATTCTTTGCTTGTATTGTGATGATGATCGAAAGATAATTAAAAGCTAATTATTTTTGTCACTGACATTTTTCAATTAAATAAACTTACAATAGTTTTTAGCTACTTGAAATAACCCATAATTGTTTTACTTTGTATGTACTTTTATCGTTTAAGTCATTGACACGTGGAAGTAATTAAGAAGAAAGTATGCAACTAGTTTCTTAATTATAAAGCAAATACTTAAAAGATATCGATAATTCGACGATAAATTAACAGTTTTAAGACTTTTGTGCAACGAGGCTCTGTATAAAAGCAGAATAGCAAACAGTTTTGGTTCAGATAAAAAGTTGAAATGTTTGTTACTTTGTTTGTACTACTTTCGGCAGTCAGTTTACTTTCCGGTCATCGAATCTATGATGCGAAGGGAATCAATGGTAGAATCGTTGGAGGAGTTGATACATCAATTGAGAAGATACCATATCAAGTATCTCTGCAATTTAAGAATAGAACACATTTTTGTGGTGGCAGCATCTATAGTAGAAATATTATTGTGACTGCTGCCCATTGTACTTTGCTTCAAGAAGCCAGAAATTTGTATGTTCGTGCTGGTTCCGATATGTACAACAGAGGAGGTTCTTTGATTCAGGTCTCTAAGATATCTATGCATAAGGGATTTAACCTTTTTGGACCGTTAAATGATGTTGCCTTGCTACTGTTGAGTTCTCCTTTAGAACTCGGCGTCGGTATCCAGCCGATTTCACTCGCCACGTCAGAACCAAAAGATGGAGCTACAGTCCTTGTCTCTGGATGGGGTAAAACTGAAACTGAAGAGCAATCGATTAAACTAAAAAGTGTCAGTGTGACCATCGTACCACGCGAGAAATGTGCAGAGGACTATAAAAATAAGGAGCTTGTACGGGTTGATAAGGGAAATGTCTGTGCAGCCGCTCCTGGCAAGGATGCCTGCCACTTGGACTCGGGTGGTCCATTGGTTCATAACAACAAACTTGTCGGCATTGTATCTGTGGGAGCCGGCTGTGCTAGTCCCATATATCCAGGTATCTATGTTAATGTGGCGGAGCAGCGAAATTGGATTGTGAAGGAAGCAGCCAGACTTGGTTCAACTGAGTAAAAACTATGTATAAAATAAAACCAAAATAAATATTTGAGCATTTAATCTAAAACTATCATTGGAGTAGAGATGGGCATGGGCCGTGTCTGGAGCCCCTTATAAAAAATTGCCGTGTTTTACCGTGCCAAAATCGGTAGGCACGGTAGGCACGGAAAGCACGGTACAGATTTTGAATTTAAATATGGTAGTATCGATAAGTTGGCGTTGTTTTATAGCTTGTTTGTCAGCTTGAACTGTAGGATTTATCGATGTATTACACAATTTGCGAACACTTACAACATCGATAGCACGATTGATGCCATTATAATAAACTAGTCGGCGGTGCTACAGTCGGTACTCGACTGTCGGAGACCCCGTACTTATTATAAAGATATCTCAAACAGCAAAAAAGATTTTCATACTAAGACTTGATTTTCGACTGATGATATAGTAATCCGATTTCAATCAAATTTGGTCAGTATGTATGGGACAATCTTTTATGCATATTCTGTCAGTTTGGTTTAAATATCTCAAACAGCAAAAAAGTTTTCCATACTAAGACTTGATTTTCAACTGATTGTTCCTATGGGAGCTATATGATATAGTGGTCAGATAAAAAATCTAAAACAAACTCGATCTGCTTGCAATATATACGAACCTACATACCAAGTTTGGAGTCTCTAGCTCTAATAGTCTCTGAGATCTAGGCGCTCTTACAGACGGACGGACGGACAGACGGACATGGCTATATCGACTCGGCTGTTGATGCTGATTAAGAATATACATACTTTATGGGGTCTGCCACGCCTCCTTCTGCCTGTTACGCACATTTTTTTTGTGACAAAGTTAATAGACCCCTTTACTTTTTTAAAGTACGCTGTCTAAAAATTCCGTGTTGGGCCTCAGTTTTTACCAGCCGTGCTTGGGCCGTGCCGTGCCTCAAAAAAGAGGCCCATGCCCATCTCTACATTGGAGGTTCGTTGACAATAAAAAAAAATATTTAAGAGCCATTTGTAATAATGTTTATGAGTATATGACTCAGTTCATAAAACAAACACATAAATAAATTTGGGAAAACTTTCAATAATATGACATTGAGCAGAGTTTCACGAGCAAGCTGTTGGTGTAGACAGTCAGACTTTAAAAAGCGTCGGCTTTTCACCGATGCTCACCGATGGAAACAGGACCTGTTTTTTGTGCTTACATACTAGATTGAGGGATTTTTCTGTGATATTTTTCAGAGTGTGAGCAGATTGATTGACATCCGATGCGAATTCTGTGAATGGCAAAATTCACCGACGATGAAAAAGTGTCGGTGAAAAAGTGGTCATGTGTAACATATTTAGCTTTAAAAATCTGAAATAGAATCATGATTATTCGCTTTAAATTTAAAGCAAGTCAGCTCACACATTATTTTCCGTTAATATAAACTTAAGCTGAGCACAGACGACCCTTTTTTCATTGTCGGAGTCTTGTGAGCATTCGAAATTTTATAGAGTCTGTGAAAAACCGATGCTTACCGATGGAAATAGAACATCAAAAATTTCAATATTTTGGAATTTTTTAAATGCTCTTAGGCAAAAATAAAGTGTGGATGAAATGAAATTGTCACCAGCTTCCGTGTGAATAGGATAGGATTTTGGTGTGAAATGCGAATACGGTGAATGACAAATATCACCGACGGTGAAATACGCTCGTCTGACCTATGCTTTAAGCTACTAATCTTATCGTAAAAGTCATTGACTAGCGGAAGTTATTAAGATGAAAGTATTAACCTAGTTTTTTCTAATTAAAAACGTGGAATCTGTTGCTAGAGAATTATGACACGATGAGGCAGCAATAAATTAATTATTTTAAGACCCTATGCACTATAAAAGAAGAAGTGTCTATCGTTTTTAGCTCAGAAAAAAACTTACAATGTTTACCAGCTTATTTCTGCTGCTTTCGACGGCAACTTTACTCCACGGATACCAAATTGGTGGTCGGATCTATGGAGGAGTGGATACATCGATCGAGACAACACCTTACCA